>OMKL01053350.1:7337-20448 GCA_900302295.1 Parasudis fraserbrunneri | reverse complement strand
TTATTGTGGACAGTATAAACAGTATGGTATTTACATTACATGAGTGATAAAGTGACATAGTGATAAGTGATGTGCAATATGGTGCTGTGCAAATCAGCATGGGTCCGTGTTGAGCAGTCTGATGACTTGGGGGAAGAAACTCTTCCTGAGTCTCTCTGTGCTGGCCATGAGACTCCGGTAGCGCTTGCCTGACCGCAGCAGTGCAAAGAGGCAGTTGTTGGGATGGCTAGAGTCCTTTGCTATCCTCTTAGCCTTGGCTCTACACCGCCTGTTGTAAATGTCCTGGAGGGTAGGGAGCACACCTCCAATGGTGCGCTCGGCGGACCGAGCCACTCTCTGCAGTCTGCTGCGGTCGTGTGCACTGCCCAAACCAGGAGATGATGTTCCCGGTCATGATGCTCTCTATGGTGCAGGAGTAGAAGTTCCTCAGAATCTTGTGATTCAGCTTGAACTTCTTTAGTCTCCTGAGAAAATAGAGGCGCTGCCGTGCCTTCTTCACAACATTGTGTTGTTTGTTATTGCAAACAACACATGGCTCTTGGCCAATCAGATTGTTTGATCAGAACCAACAACAATATAATGTACTTTACCTTATTTGTGGATTTATGTTGGCAGCAGGGACAGGTGAAGCGTTTTTATTGTCTTGACATTTCTTCAGCAGTGCGAGCAATTTTTCAACATCAGAGGTGTTGTGGGTGGGTCACCAGTGCTGATAGAAGGCTAACTAGGCTACACTATTTCTCTGCTTCTTACCTCCCTCCACAGTATCTGGTTGTAGTGGATGCTTAGTGTGAAAGAAAGCTGTCGCACCCTCGTAGCCTCGATGCAGTAATACTTTATGAAAGCCAAAGTTTTGACATAATAGTCTTCTTCAGGGCATTAGAGAATATAAACGTCAAGGGTCATTATATCTCATCTGCATACTGCGGCTACACGTCATTGATTCACATGCCTACTAAAATACTTTATTGAAAGGCGTAGTGTAACAGACGTTAGTATGTAAATGCGATATACAATGTTTAAAAAAGCAAACAGCTAAATACCAGTATAGAGTAGAAGTGAAGCAGCAATAAGTATTTGGAACATAAACAGCCACATAATGAGGAATGCTGATTATCAACCCAGCCTCTCCTGCCTTGGCCTCACTCCAGGTCTCCAGTACCAGGACAGGTCTAAGACATGGCCGTATGGACTGAAGGGCTCAGTGTGTAGAAATGTCACTGTGGACGTGATGTCCTCCACACCAGTTGTTGACTTGAAGTCCCTTTTGTTTTCCTTTTGTCCTCCTTAGAGACACGCCGGAACGAAGCTCAGACTCAGCCTCAGATCAAATCAGGAGAAGGGAAGAAAAAGGAGAAGAGCACGGAGAAAATCAGGTATTACAATAATAATAATAATACATTATAATTACATCCGTTTTTCAGGCAACTCAAAGACACTGTACAAAAAGGAACAAGTGAAATCAAAACAAAGGAACATAGGATATATGTATATAAAGGACATACAGTATTAGAAAGTTGAATGACAAATAAAAACAAAAACACGATCAGAGATTAAAAGCAGATTTGAAGAGGTGTGTTTTGAGTGCGTATAATAAAACTACTGTTAATATATGATTATTCTTAGTTTTATTATAGATCAGCGGGTATTACTGCAATGAATATAATCAATCCCAGCACTAAGAAATCTGTGTTTTTTTTAATGGTTCTTTAATGGTGTTTGTACCGTACAGCAAAAACCAGCCTGTAGTTTACTTCACCTCAGAGATGGACCCTGCCATTCGTCTCATCCTGCAGGAGAAAGAACAGGCTCTAATGGCCTTAAAGGAGACTGTGGAGGTACACACACACACACACACACACACATACATGTGTATACACATACATACACAGCTAGGCAGACAGACAGACAGAAACACACACACACACACTCACACACACCAAAATATTCCAGTATCATATCAGCAAAATTACATGTAGACACACCCTCCTTCTGTCTCGTGTCGGAAGTGCAAACCATACGAAAACCACCTAAAATGCAAGCATTTCACTGCAATGTGACTTTAAACTTTGCTGCGTGTGTGTGTGTGTGTGTGTGTGTATGTGTGTGTGTGTGTGTGTGTGTGTGTGTGTGTGTGTCATGAGCTGCGTCGGCGGTGGTCAGTGAGTCAGTGAATGCTCAGCGGACATGACTGCCTTCTTTTCTCCAACCAAAGTTTCTTATCACCAAAGTGTTAAAAGAAACTGGCCGATGATGCCATGTAGGCTACACTTAAGTATGATATATACTGGGGAGCAGGCTGGCTGGTTGGTTAGGACGGCCGCCTAGTAATCAAAGGGTCGCTGGTTTGATTCCCGGCAGCTACAGTGCCAATACTGCTGATGTGCCTCAGAGCAAGGGCACTTAACCCCCCATGTATGTCTACCAACCTGCTCCAAGAACAGGTATTGAAAATAAGCTAACATTAGCTAAACACTGTGATACAATACAACGGGCAGTTGCTTGCAATATGTCAGTGAGGTTGTATCTGTCCTAGTAAAAATGATAAAACAAACATACATACATTATACGATAGCTATAACATATCCATTTCACAGTACAGGTATGATGTATATTATACGTTAGCTATAACATATCCATTTCACAGTACAAGTATGATGTATATTATACATTAACTATAACATATCCATTTCACAGTACAAGTATGATGTATATTATACATTAACTATAACATAACCATTTCACAGTACAAGTATGATGTATATTATACGTTAGCTTTAACATATCCATTTCACAGTACACGTTTAAGGCATTTCTTTTAATGTTAGGGTTGGGCATGTAGTTATTATGGTTAAGGTTAGGGTAAGGGGTTAGGGAATGAATGCAAGTCTATGGAATGTCCCCACAATGCATGAAAACATGGCTCTGTGTGTGTGTGTGTGTGTGTGTGTGTGTGCGCGCGTACATGCGTATGTGTGTCTAGATCTTGCAGATGAAGGTGAACAGACTAGAGCACCTGGTGCACCTGAAGGATATGCGCATTGAGGACCTAACGAGGCATCTGGAGGCATACAAGACCAGAACTAACATGTTGTGATATGTTGTACATCACACGTTAGCGTTCGGGTCAGTCCACTTTCAGTTCAGTTAGTTCAGAATGTAAACAGAAACTGCAGTGTGGAGCAGGATAGAGCATTCATTCTCAATCACTTAACAGATTTAATATGACAACATTCTCATGCATAGTTTTTAAACATTCACTTCATGATTTGATTGACTTGAACGTGAATTGATTGCTATTTACACACACACACACACACACACACACGAACACACACACACACACACACACACACATACAGTTACTGTATTTCATCACAGTGGCTCAGAGACCAAATTCCAATAAAATTAATCTTGTGAAAATGACTTAAATCTCAGAAGGCAAGGGAAGTCTCTGCCAAAAGGAATCATGCCTGTTTAAAACCACCAGTAGAATCACAAGTCTCCTTTTTTTTCAATTTACATTCTATGTAGTTATCTAAGCCAAGTGTGTTTAGTTGACAGTACAATAAAACAAAAATGAACCCCGTGGAAATGGATGTAGTTTTAACAGTGAAATTGCACTCAGTAGAGTGCATTCCTCCACCAAGGCTTATCAGTCTCCCCACTTTTTTTCTTTTTTTTTACTCTCATAGTCAACATTTTACTGGTTAAGCGATACCATTCCTTTACAAAATGAATAAAACAAAACACAAAGTAGCATTTGGTGCCTTAATGTTTTTGGGCTCTTGTGACCCTGGTGTTTCCCAAAAAAAAGCAGTATTTCCGTTAGTTTTTGGTCAGTACAATGTTGGTAGCGACAAACCAAATTATGGAAATACCATCGGTATCATGGTTTAAATTGGATTATACTATGGTATTATTTAAGTACAAAAGTGGTACCATGGCGATACATGACTTATACCATGGCAGTACTATGGTAAAACTGAAATTACCATCAAACTACCATGATACTTTTTCATTAGGGGAATGCTATTTTGTGCAGCTCTGTGACCCAGTGCCAGGTCCCTCTGTTAAGGGGAGGAGCATGCACCAGAGGGCCCTGCAACATGCCTATCCATGCACAGTTTTCTGTTAAACCCATTACTTACAGTACCAAATCAATGGCACGGATGGACAGTTTGGGCCAAAAATAGCTGATGCGATGGACTTGCCCCGTTTCCAGCCTTTCACGACTTTATGAAAAGTTTAACCCCCAAACAGGCTACATATTCTGGCTGCACTGCAGCATCAGAGCCACCTGAGCGAGGGAGAAAAGATGCTCATTGGAGCCGTGTGTGTGGGTTGTGAGCGATACAGTCAGGACATGTAGTCTTTTCCTCATGGACATCACATTTTCCCTGTTACTGTACGAGTAACGGGTCAGGAGACCATTTGAAAATTTAAAGCTTGGCCTGATGGTGGTGCTGCAGGAAAGGTCATGGGGTCACCAAAATCAATAGTTGTCTTTCTCTTGGGGTCATGAATGCTCACAGCATATTTTTTGGCAATTCAGCCATTATTTTTGCAATCTGATTTTCAAGCTATCTTGTTCACAGACAGACAAACAAACTATAAACAAACAGGGGCGAAAACATAACCCCCTTGGCGGAGGTAATAAATATTGTTGTGTATGCATATATATCCCCAGACACATTCTCAGTTTGAAGTTGAAATGTTGTAATAGCATGTATCAAGAAGGACATCCCAACAATTGTACACAATTGATATTGATATCTTCATGACACCACATACTGTTCGTTGTTTGTTATGGCTGTTCAGTTAAAGGAATTCTTTTGACATTTTTTATTGTAGTTTGTTGTTCTTTACTTGTCACACTTGAGGAAAACATTTGTACATTGTCCTTCAATTTCTCTAAATCAGCTTGTTAGAGCATTCCATGATGAAACAAAGTAAGCTTGGTGCTAGCTGTGCCCCATGGTTTTAACAAAGAATGCTAACAATGCTAACATGCCATTTAAGGGTAACTGAAGGGCAAATGTAGAAACTTTCCCACAAAAGGCTAAAATGTAAATTGTCAAAGTATCGTCCCAGCTGATTAGTTTGATTCTACTGTGATTTTTTTAATGGACTTGGATTTAATTAAATTTGACTTGTTAGCTTTATTTAACCACTGTAATTGATTCTGTATGAGGAATCTGTGCTCTGTAGTTTGTGTGTGTGCATCTTATGTTTTCTTTCTCTTCTGTGCCTTTAAAACAGCCTATGACCTCTAACCTATAAGAGCTCCGTAAATAAACTAACCACTTTGATACTGCAACAGGACCGTGTGAATATGAAGCGAACAGAAACGACTGAAAAGAGGCAAGAAGAATACAGTTAACAACCCACAATGTACAGTAAACCATGGCCTCAGGTTCTAAAAATATGACTTTCATTTCCCTCTGTCCCTAAAAATACCAAAAAAAAAGTTTTTTTCTTCTCTATTCTATGTTTTTTCTGTTCCTGTTCTCTGCGTGTGGAGTGTGGTCGAAGGTGAATGGAAAACCATTTGTAAACATCTTTATTTAGCAAGTGTTCGGTTTCCACAGTCTCAAGCAGATTACAGAATTACTGACATGATGTTACACTTTTTACAGCACCTCTTTAGACACTTAAAGGCTGCTTCTGAGACTGAGTATGTTACCGCGTTGATGACACACAAAGACCTTCAATAACAGAATCAGTTGTCTACAGAAATATAGGACTCACCACCGGGACTGCAGAGAGATACACTTAACAGTCTTAATTGGTTCATTTTTTTCCTTCACCTGCTTGTCAAATGCCATTCTTGTGAGTGTGCTGCTTCGTGATGTCTCCCTGGGGGTCTGGCTGTGTTGTCTTTGCCCTTATCTTTGTCAAGTAACACCAGATAAGACTCATTATGTGCGTCTGTCTGTGAGTCATCTTTGGTCTTGTCCCCCCCCCCCAGTGGGGCAACTCAGTGGTTCCCAGGGTGGGGTTTGGGGACCCCAAGAGGTCCTTGAGGGGGTGTTTCCAGAGGGTCCCTCAGCAAAATGAGGAATAGTTGAATATCAGTATTATTGCTATTACTATAGGTTGTCACAATGAGATGGATAGGAATTACAATTTGGATAATAGATTTAACTCTATGATCCACCTATAATGACTCTTGCTAATGTATTAACCTGTACGAAATTACATTTATCAATAATCTTCTCAGATATGGGTTCCTGGGGAAAAACATCTGATCAAATGGGTGTCCATAGCCTAATGTATTTTATAGTTTTTTTTCTCTATTCTATCTTTTTTCTGTTCCTGTTCTCTGCGTGTGGAGTGTGGTCGAAGGTGAATGGAAAACCACTTGTAAACATCTTTATTTAGCAAGTGTTCGGTTTCCTTGATTTAACAAGAGACAGGTGGTGCAAAGATTCTTGTAAGGTGCTGGATAACAAGAGAGAATATATCCGCACACTTATGCCAAATGCTATATTCCACTTAATTAAACAGTCCTTGACTTGAAACTTTTTAAATCGCTTGGACCAGCTGATATAAACCAACTTGGTGTAGTACTGTGTGAGTCTAGATATGCACATTTTCTTTAGGCTACATCGTCCATTCTCCATCACCAAGATTAAAGGGATATTTTACTTTGGCACAGCATTGTAATTTTTCAATATGCATACCCGGTGTGATTCTTATCAGCTTCTATCCTCTGACATTCCTTGCCCCCTGGAGTTCCACTCCAGAGGTTTTTAGGGGGCAGTGGCCTAAGCCTAAGGACTACACCATTTCCGGGCAGTGTGCTTTGAGTGGATCTTGACACATCAGGATCTGTGGGGTACTGTGGCACTGCCATTTAGGTGTAGATAAATAAGGAACAGTGTACACTGATTGCATGCCCAGTGAGCTTAAGTACAACTTAGAGAAGCAGGCTTGTGATAGGAAGGCCGCTGGTTCGATCCCCGGACCAGCAGGAAACCTGGGCGGGGGAAGTGAATGAATAACACTCCCCTCCCTCAACAACTACCACTGAAGTGCCCTTGAGCAAGGCACTGAACTCCCACAGTGGAGCTGCTCAGTGGCCACCAGTTGAAGACTGAGGTTGTACTGAGCGGTTCCCAGCTTTGTGTGTGTGTGTGTGCGTGTTTGTATGTAACCTTGCCTCCCCCTGCAACTACTCCCCCAGGCCGTTGCTGTAAATAAGAATATGTTCTTAGTCACTTTGCCAGGTTAAGTAAGGGTTGGTTCCCGCAACACTATCAATAATTGCACATTTTCAGGCACCTGAAATAAAAGGTAGGAAGTGACATTACTAATGCTAACCAGAACAGCCAGTGTTGATGGTTGACTGCTTAAAAACTCAGTTGAGATACAGAAAACTAAATGTTAAATCAAAATGAAACATTGCTTTAATCACTACGACGTAGCTTTCACTGGGACCAATTAGTTCTGTCGGTACCAAAATAAAACTGAAGGCCACACTCTGCAAATGTCAGATTTAGAAGAAAGGGTTTGCAGCATGAGATGAATAAAATGAGATACAGCTGAGCTGATGTGCAGAGACAGTGACCCGGTATGAAACGCCTTGTTGGGGTGTGAGAGAGAGAGAGAGTGTGTCTTACAGGAATGGATACCTACAGAGTGTAGTCACCCCACAGGGGAAGCCTGGAGGAGTGATGTGGCTGTGATAAACGGCAGGGATACTGCTCTTTCTTTACAGTGTGTGTTGTTGTGTGCATGAGTGATAAGATACCAGTGCCAACACATACACACATGCAGGGGATTGGAATGTGAGGGCACCTCTTGAACAGAGCAGCTTTGTGTAATCCCAATGTCAAGTCGCTGAATAGCCATCATAAAGCTGTTTTGACAATGGTGATTGTATCTACCTCATTCAAAATGACTAATGACATGATTAATTAGCTCTTTCGAACTGTGATCGGTGATGTAATCCAATGGATTACTTAATTTAGTAATCTGATTTCTGTCAGTTACTTTGCCTCCAAAATCTAGAACATGCTGCCAGACAAACTATTCAAATTTACAGATTGTAATTTGTATTGTGTCATTGTTAGCTCATTATTTTAGTGTATTTAATCACGCATTCAAGATGTATTTCCCTTCAGTCATGTTTCCCTGTAATTCAGCAATGAATAATCTCTTTGTGCAAAAAGTATCTGCAGATAGATTCTTTGTGGTCCCCTCAGAGGAAATGTTTTTCACAGCCTGTATACAAAAATCATTAAACACAGACAAAAACACCACACAAACCACTACCACCACCACTGAGAACACAAGGATAAACATTAATCAAACACAAAGAATAGCCACAAGATAACATAGAGTCATATGAGGTACAGCCAGAAAAACACAAGTCCATAGTAGTGTTATTGGTGTAGTTTGTTGAAGGCAGTATCTGATTACTATATTATTTACAGTAACTGTAAATGATTACAGTTATTTTTTTGTAATCATATAATGCTAATCTTGCTAACATGTAATCCGTTACCATCCAACCCTGCTTCTGGGACAGCTAGAAGAGACAGATGGGAGGGTGTAGGGGCTAACGTTAGCAGACCCTTCTGCTCTGAGGGTGGGACAGACACAGGGTGGATATCTGGAAATGCCAGATCATGCAGGGATTAGACAGATAGGACCTGGGTACAGAAAGGAAGGAAGGAGGAACCCTGGAACATCCAGGAAGCAGTGTGCACCTCACCTTGACTTCACTTCCTGAGTGAGTGGGAGGGCTTTAAAACACGCTGAGTATAAACTAAAAAAAAGGGTTTTGTCATACAAATTACACCAACCATTTCAATGTGCAGAGCCTGCACTAATGCTGACCACCTGTCACAAAAAAACAAACAACTTCCTGGTCATTGAGCTAAACAAGACAGAAGGCCGAGGCTAAGCAGCATTAAGCAGTTTATTTATTTACACATACAAACATCTTCTGTGATCCTGCCTCACAAATTGCTGCTCTCATGTGAAAACCTCATAACTCTGTGTGTGTTATTTCTGGGTGTTCTTTGTTTGCTTGTTTGTTTGTGTTTGTTTGTTTGTTTCTTTCTTTCTTTCTTTCTTTCTTTCTTTCTTTCTTTCTTTCTTTCTTTCTTTCTTTCTTTCTTTCTTTCTTTCTTTCCACTTGAACTTAGATTTCCAGGTATATGGCCTTTGTGATGTTGTGTGAAGTTCCATGATCCTAGAGACCATGAAGCTCATTCAAAACCCAATCTACAGTTTGAAAAAGACATGGTTGTCACATCTGAAGATAAGAGGGAGCTTTCTCCATTCCTGAAAAGGATAGGTTGCAAGATTTATATCGGCCAGCAACAAAAAAAAATCCCCTCGTCGGACTTGCCGACTCCAGGAGCAGCTAGAGCCAGAGGCAGACACAAGCCAAAGACGCTAACTCATTCTGGTGGTGGGACTGGGACCTCTGCATTATTTCTGCAGCATCAGCAAGAAAGAAAAAGGGAGAGAGAGAGAGACACAGAGAGAGAGAGAGCAGAGACTGAAGAATTGGCTATGGAAGTAGGCCAGAGTTCTCTGTATGGACCAAGAGGTCATATGAGGGAGGCTATCCTTCATCCACTCACCCACTACGACAGTCACACACACACACATGCACAGTGACTGCTTCCTTCCTCTGTGAACAGCTGACTGGCCATGCAGAGGGCAGTATAGGATGAAGAGTCAGTCTCTTGGGGCATTCATTTCACACACCAACAAACACAAACAAATAGAACTCTGTCCACAGAGTGTCCATGAGAGAGAGACAGAAATGTAGGCCAGAACAACAAAAAGGGACTGTGTGCAAGTGTCCAAGCTGGAGTGTGTATGTTTTCATTGTGTATTCATTGTGAGCGTTCACCGAGTCATCCTCATGCAATCATAGTCACCCATGCCCATCTCCTGTTCCTTCCTCATCAATAACCCTCCAACACATGCACAGTACACACATGCATAGGTTTAAGGAGCCACCATAATGTATATTCTTCCTCCCGAAGTCCACCAATAAGTGCACACATAGCCTACAGTACAGTCTCTCTTAAATTCTGTGACGGTACCAGATATCTTTCAAAGACTCCCATAGTGATGTTCATTTTCTCTACTTCATAAAACTAAAAAGCATCCGTGCTCAAATACATCTTTTCTTGGCAGAAGCATGAAGATCTGCATAGTTTCTGCTATTACTGCCCCAGGGACTGAGTGCTCAGGGTCAGAGAGGTAACTATTTAATACAGTATCAGGTCTCCTCCTGTTGGCAACTATGTGTATTACACAGGGAGTTCCCAAACCTTCCGTAAACCTCATGTCAATTAAGGACACCCAAATAGATACCTGTTGGACCATGGACCCAATTTGACAAGATTTTATCCCAGGGACTCCATCTGAAAATATTTTTGAGTAACACTTGAGTGGGCATAATAATAATAATGATTAAGTAGCCAACCTAGGGACCAATGAGGAATAATCTATTAAACTGTTATGTGTCTATTAGCCATAAGCTCCTCATTGACTCTCAAATCAGCATTTTCTACCTGCTTACACTTAATGCTGATTTAAAGGCCCAATCAGTGATCCAAATGTAGACAAATGGGTAGCCCCAACAGCAAAAATAATAGGAATGGAGACATATTTTCATTCTCTAGCTGATTGACTAAGCTCTTGACATGAGTACTAACACTGGACAACAGGATAATATGAGGTTTTATTTTACTTTATTGTATTTACTATATTTTTGGCTTTTTTATGTTGGTTATGTTTGTAAACACTGGAGTAAAAAATCTATATTTCGATTTACAATGGGTTAAGAAAGCTACAAATAGATTTTCCATCTACAGATCAAACACTTCAATACTTTATGTGAATTTACTCCACATTGAAGTGGTAAAAAAATCTGATTGGGGCTTTAAGTCTTGAATAATGTTTAATGCCTCATTAGATCCCAGGTACTTGATTATTTGTACTTAGTCTTACCAATTCTTGTTGTTGCATACAATGTATTTAGTACAGAGTCACCAGACCCCATATTGGTAAACACTGTATTACACCATGCACAGATTAATTGCACACACACTGGGAAAAATAAAGTGGTATCAAAATAGGTTTTATTTTACATATACCAACATTGTCAAAACTTTGATGAAAACATCTTGCATATAAATCTCTTAAAACAAGGAGACAAGGTTCAATTTGTTTGCAGATTGTACAAAAGTAACATTCACAAAAGTTTTGTAATTATTTTCAAAGGAATCACACCCGCTCTTTGCATTTTTTATTTGAACCCAACACCAAAGCAAAAGCAGAACGCAGAATTTCAACTGTGATTCTGACATCAAGTAAACATAAAATACATCTTTCCCTCTATTAGTTTAGTCTTTCTCAGAGTCTGTGGCGTGGCTATGTGTGTCTATGCAAGTAGACTTGTCAAATTGAACTAGGGCCTGTAGCACTGGGCATATTCTCCTCCCTTTGCAGGCGTCACTGGGCCTGTGACTGTCCTGTTAGTGGAGGTTCACAATAGTCATGTTCTACTTTCTTACAATAGTTTCAGTACATCACCTTACATACATGTCAAGTTAATTTCAAGTCACTTTCTTTTTTTTTTTTAAGTCAGACATATGATCTGACACGGTGGACACGCTCCCTCCTAAATTATTTGACAAAAGCTCAGGTACATTTTCCCTCTTCTGTCCACTAAATGCACCAAAAGAAATGCATTGTGCTGAAAGCGTAGTGTCCTTACTGAGGATTCCTTGTGATGGACAGAGCATTCAAGAGCTGCCCTGACATTGTTCATTGTTATCTAGGCTTCTTGTGGCCTGTAGCAGCATCACAGCCAAATATAACTTCTCAGGGACCCACTCAGTTCACACCCTCAGGGTTGAGGAAGGGTAAAGCAAAAAATTCCTTAACTGGGAACCTGCCATACATTCTGTAGTTGATGGCAAATATGGCAAATTAGTATAGGGGCCACTTAATTGTGAAATTACGTTATTTGACTTAAAAAGCAAAATGTTAACTTGTAAATTTCCCACTGTCAACCCACACTGATTCACTGAGCATTTCTGACAAGATCTTGAAGATAACTTGACGATTTTAAGGCTTGAATTCTAACTGGAGCCATTTCTGTGAACCTAAAATCCAGGGAGCTATACATAACAGTCCATTAGCCGGTGACCTGGTATGTAACTGAACCGATGACTCAAATGGAAATGAGTAAATGTCCATGTGGCCTAAGGTCAATTAACTCATCATTAAGCTTGTTTTCAACACATCCCATAATTCTGTAATGGTCACATCATAACTTAGAAGTTGAGTTAATTCTGAGTAATTGTAAGTCACTGGAGTAATACGTAGCCATGTTTTACTGTTGTGTTTATGCTGTTAAAATTCTCAAAAGGTTTTCGACACATACCTAATAATTAGTCTCACGCAGAAAACCAGAAACACAACCAGAAAATGCATTATGATATTTCAAAATACTGAATTCCAGAATTTAGAGAATATTGGTGGGTTCTAAAATCTAATTTGCAATGCAGCAGCACTACTGCACAATAAAACATGTTATACCTTTTACATTTAAAGAATTAGATGCCTATTCCAACTCATTCGTTGGGAGTGGGCATTTTAGACATTTTCGGGGACAATCGTCTTCAAAATGCTAATTCAGCAAAACATGGTTAAATAGTAGGATTCCTGTAGTTTTTGTCTCAAAGCACCTTCAGACACCATCAATCTTGTATTGCCCCTGGTGCCTGCCACCTCCAGTAAAATTGTGCACAAATTGCATTTTTCAGCTTGTATAAGTAAGACCTAGGTGTAACACGGAGAGCAGGTGACAAGTTGGTACATGGAACCACATCGAATTCAGTCAGAAAGCCTCTTTCCTGAGAATCAAAAAGTTACTATCTACCATGAGTTTGCTTAACAGGAGTATGACACTCACACTAACAGTCACTTTAATTAATTCACCGGCCCTAATAAGACGCCTCTAATCAAAACCAGGATGAAGAACAGATAAACTATGAGACTTTCTATAACAACTGTTGTGTTTCACAGGACTTAGAAACCACAGCTCCCTCTAGTGGTTACAGCCAAT
>OMKL01053348.1:0-10164 GCA_900302295.1 Parasudis fraserbrunneri | reverse complement strand
CTAATACACACACACACACACACACACACACACACACACACACACACACACACACACACACACACACACACACACACACTCACACAAACACAGTTTAGGTTACAGGTGGTCAGCCAGAGCCCAGGAGTGTTTATTTTCTCAGCTGCACCTCTCTCCAGCTGATGATTGGCAAGGATTAATGACCAGTACCCACATAACCTGCCTGTGTTTCCCAACATTGAATTAGACTATGAAACACCCGGGCCTTCCATCTGGCTCTGTCAGAAGTATTTGTTCTAATTAGCAAGTAGCTGCCAGCCACGCCTTGTCAGGTTCAGTGCACGCTGCCATGACCGTCTCTTTGCTCGTCTGACTCGAGCAACCAAGCATGAGAGAGAGAGACACACACACACACACACATACGTGTCATACTAGCCTGACACGTCAGACCCATAGAGCGTACGCAAGCTAGCTCTCCATTGGCTCTGAAAGCGGCACATTGACAAGTAAACAAATAGCTTGCCGGCGAACAAGATCGTCAATAAAGTCATTTTGACTTACCATTGTGATGTTTTTGTGTCTTGTCTCTCATGCCAGGGGGAATTCCTGGTGCTGCGATTACATTAAAGTACAAGAAAAAGACGATTTTGTGCCCCCCTCTGTACTAACAGCAGCATCAAGGCTCGCGCATATAGGCTATTCTAAACTTGAATATAAAACACCCCTATCTGATGGCACACCGACAGCCCGTTGTCTTGGTAATCCACAGATAAATGGAGAAATAGTCTTTTTCTTGTACGTTAATGTTATCACAGCACCAGGAATTCCCACCGGCGTTAAAGACAAGACACAAATACATCACCATGGTAAGTCAAATTGACTTTATTGACGACCATTTTCACTGGCAAGCTATTTGTTTATTTCTCAATGGGCCACTTTCAGACCCTATGGAGCTGGCTTGCATACGTTCCATGGGTCTGACGTGTCAGGCTAGTGTTATACATGCATTATTTAGTTACTTGAAAGCTAGTTGGGTCCTCTTTGTTTGCTTTCATTTCCATACCTTTTCATGCTAAGAATAAACATGGAGGTTGGTGAGAAATGAATATGTTGGTCTTTTCACCCCTTCCCTCCCTCTCTTTTATGTGAAAGCTCTGTTGGTCCCATCTTGCTTACCTTAACTTATGTTCCACTCCTTTTTGTTGTTGTTTTCTTGGTTATTTTGCTTCTGCTGCTCTTGGCAAGGCCACTTCAAAACCGTCTAGAAGCAGCTTTATCTGGCTTTCCCCAATAGTATTGGCTAGGGAATTTCCTTGGCCATTTTTGATCTCTTATTTTTTGGAGTTTTATTCTTTGATTTTATTTTGTGGTATGAACAAAACACGGAATTTTATATCCTGAGACAGTTTCTTTGAAGCCTAATTATAGACATCTGAATGTGATTGCTCTGCACTGCCCCCTTAACCTCAACCTCTTTATACAATCAACAACTACTCCTGAGCAAAACATGTCAACAAACTCTACCCTTAATCAAAAATCACCCCTCCTAATAATTACTCCCTTACACACTGTCCCACCACAGGCCAGCAGACCCCTGCCTAAAGATCACTTCCTCACACACTGTCCTGTCCCACCACAGCCCAACAGACCCCCACCCCTCCTAATAATTACTCCCTCACACACTGTCCCACCACAGCCGAACAGAATCCTGCTCCTCCGATGACGGCCCAGCAACAGGAAGTGGCCATGAACCGTCAGCAGCGCTACTTCCGCATTCCGTTCATTCGGCCCGCCGACCAGTACAAGGACCCACAGAACAAGAAGAAGGGCTGGTGGTATGCTCACTTCGATGGGCCCTGGATCGCCAGACAGATGGAGCTCCACCCTGATAAACAGCCCATCGTGCTGGTGGCAGGTGGGTTCCAGATGGATGCTTTGGCTTTTATTCTGGGTTGTTACTTTACATATATAATATACATATGATATTTCTATCAAATCTTGTTTGTTTGAAGGTGTGTGTGTGTGTGTGTGTGGGGGGGGGGGGTCAGTGTGTGTATGATATATCATTAATGTAATGCAGGGGTTCTTAAACTGTATCAGCCTGAGACCCACATTGAGGTATTTGGTGTTACCTTGGGAACCAGCTCCATTAACACCTGCGTGGACTTTTTACTTAAATGTATCCAAAATGAAATGTTCAAACTTCCACGTTTCTCCACACAGGGAAAGACGACATGGAGATGTGCGAGCTGAGCCTAGAGGAGACGGGTCTGACCAGGAAGAGGGGAGCGGAGATCCTGCCGCGGCAGTTCGAGGAGATCTGGGAACGCTGTGATGGCATCCAGTACCTTAGGAACGCCATCGAAAGCAAGCAGGCCCGGCCCACCTACGCCACCGCCATGCTTCAGAATCTCCTCAAGTGAACCAGTGGACACCACACACACATACATACACACAACCATGGGCATCAGCATATATACACACACACACATAATATAGTACAAATTTCCTTCCGGTGACAAAAAAAAAAAAAAAAAGGTCTTACTTTGTCTCTTATCTTAAGATACCTGTGGTTGATGGGAATAAAAGAAATGAAAAGGAAGAGGACAACCCAGACAGTCTCAATGAAAGGAACTCCCCCACTTTTCACGTCCCATGTTCGTCTCCTGTGTCTTTTTATTTCTCTTTACTGTGCTGTGTAATGTAATACCTGACTGGCCAAGAGATAGACTCATCACTTCTTCTTGATTTATGCTTGAATGGGATATCCCCAGTTTGAGGCCTTAACTGCAATATTGCTGCACTATCCCGAGAGTCTTAACTGTATGTTGTGACTGTTGAATCAAAACCTTAATGGGGCTGAACTAGGTATATTTGATTTTTAGAGGCGAGTTGTTTCTTTGAACGAGTTTATTTGATCTTTCAAAGATAGTGTGGGGTAACACTGGTCTTTTATAAGTCATGGTTTATATTCTAATGGTTATTTGGAACTTGTACTCGACACTGCATCTTAGTTGAGTCTTTTATGTCTCTGTATCTTTTGTGTCTCGAGCTGCTCATGTGCGATAATGAAAATATTTTGAGAAAGCACGTTTTCTACAGAATTCTACAAAGTACTGTAACGTTACCTTACATGGTTTTAACATTTACCGCAAGCTGTTGAAACAGGACAACATTCCATGGAGATATATTTTTAGATGACCAATAAATAGGTATTTAGATTTATTTTAGTGCTTTGTCTTATCCACCTACTTTTGCTTAACATATGGCATAACTGGAAAGGGGAAGTGTTTCCCTCTGCATAAAATACCATTTACCATATTTATAGTAGTCTGTATGTGGTGACAGAATGTATTTTCCTTCCAAGAATGCACTTTTAAAGAAAGGTGATTTGCATTTAAAGTGGCGCTGGATTCATTGGCATATTATGTATTGTCTTTTCATAGAATGTTTATGCTCTTCCTGTTAATTGATGAAATCAACAACAACAAAATGAAAAAAGAAAAAAAATAGTCTTTTTTTTATTGTTGATCATTTGATGAGGCAGGAAGAGGACAATAGAAGTTTGTTTTCAACATCATGTTTGTTGGTTTGAGGGTTTGGATTGTGATTTTGTGTGTGTGCGTGTGTGTCACTAAACCTTACGTTTATTACTTGACTCCTCTATCCCTTCTGGACCACGTCAGTCATTGTCCTGGTAATAGATAATGATAGTCATATTTATTTCTGGGGCCTACTCGTCAAGTGAAACTTGTTGATTTTTCCTCTATCATTTTCCATTGTATGTTGAAATTTGCTTTGCAATACAGTAGAAAATAAAACATACATCAGCATATATTTAATTGTTTCTTTTCCTTAGCTGCTGCAGACAATGAATGTGTGAACAGCAGGCTAATAACCTCAACCTGGCAATGAAGCTCAGATATCCTAATGACAATAGCAGCTGATAAGATGGATAAATTAAAGGACAAAGTTGAATGTACTTGTCCTTGTTTACAATCCATATAAGTTACCGTGCTGCCGAGTAGCCGGCATGCTGTTGATGGTAACCTCAGAATTAAAACTCACAACGCATGTGTTCTCTTCCAATATGGTGCACTGACATTAACATTGTTCCTAGCCAGTAACTTTGATATCAGAAAAGATGAGATTTTTCAAATAAATTATACCATAAGGAAACACTTAAATGCAAAAAAAAAAATCTTTATTCTTTACTGTGCAATGTAAAACGGTGTGTAAAAAAAAAAAAAAAAAAAGAAACATGTCCCCCAAGTGTGTTTTGGTCATAGACAGCACTCAAAACACAGGTGATTGATGGGTGGATGTAGTTGTTTATAGTAGGACAGACTTCCTTTTTGCCTACTGATGGAAATACAGCAGCCTATACTTCCTCCACAACTATTTCACTACCCAATCAAACATGATATTAATATAATAAACATTATATACCGACCACAGTCAACAGCTTATCTCTTCATACATTCATTTTCATTTTGGGACACAGAACTGTGGTTTAGAATAAAGTTAAAATAATATACAGTATTGTACAGCCTACAGCCATGATACCACGATGTGGATCCGTTTGTAAATAATAAATACCTCAGTGTGAGGAAAGACAACAACCTTTGCCAAGGGTAAACAGGAAATGTTCCTAACCTTCAATATACAATATAAATATCAGGGTCCACTTAAAGGTAGAATCTGTAAAGTAAAATGGTGACCTCTAGGCAAAAGAGCCCTGCTTGGTATTGCACTTTGTTTACATTTTTTGTTTTGGTCTGATGTTTGGGTTGGAGTTTAGTCACATATACTGTGAATTTCTCCAGCAATAGCAACCCCTCCCCTATACCCATTCAAATCCAACCCACACATCAGACCAAAACAAAACATGTAAACAAAGTGCAATACTGAGTGGGGCTCTTTTGTCTAGAGGTCACTGTTTGACGGCATTACTTTGTAACACAACTTAAGTCCAGCTCATATTGTAATATCCATAGCTTTTCTTTGTCTACCAAGACACAACCAGTACTATGAACACTTTATCACAATCACTTGTAACATTGTGACTGACATGATTGTGCTATACGTAAGTCCGCTTTCATGATGAGAGAGTCCAAGTGACAAAAAATGTCCCAGATACAGTTTGTATTGCAAGCAGCGTAAGTCTTTTCAGTGCTATGTGTTGTGATGCTTTGTTGGCAGGTAGGCAGGCAAGGAAGGTGCCATCAGAGAACTGTAACTTCAAAACATTCGTTATCGGAGGCCCGTAAGCGGCAGCACTTTCTGTGCTCATTCGTCCACCACATCTGGAACGAAGCAAGAGCAGAGAGAGCAAGAGAGGATATGGGTCATGGTGTGGAGAATTACACAACAAAATGCACTTGTAATTAACTGTTTAATTAAGCAGTTAATTAGCATTATATGAATTAATCAAAGGAACGTAGACAAACAAATACCACCCAAAGCCAAAATAGTAAGGCTAAAGAAGGAAATTCTTGGTTGGCTAATAGTCAACCGGTGACAAATTTTAATTTGTCGACTAATCGATTTGTTGTTTTAATCTGGAAATGTGCAAAATTGTGTTTCCCACATGCAATCGTGCAGATTGGTCTTACCAGAGATTTACTGATCATTTCTCAGGAAATAACTCATTCAGCATGGAAAAAACATAAAAAACGACTAATCGATGAACAAAGTCTTGCTCGACTAAGACCAAACTGAGTGAATAATCAACTAATCAACAAAGTAGAATTATGGTGTTGAAATGTGTTTTTCCTGGTGGTAATGGTTTTGCTTTGCTGTTAGAAGACAGGACAGTAGACACATATTCATTTAGGCTACTTATGAATATCATCAAGTATTGAACACCCACTTTGGCGTTACTATGCATGTTAATATTATCGTACACTAACCCATGAATCAGTCATATTCCATTATATTTTTGATTTATCCATGATTTCATTATAATTTAATTAAATTAAGAGAGCCATTTAGTGCATAAAGGTTAATACTGATTTGGTTTCAGTGAGTGATAAATCAGAATGGGTCTCATGCACTGATGCCTTACCTTTACCTGCATCATAGAGCTGGGAAAATATTCATTTTAAGAGTCATTGAGTATGAGCAATGCATAAGAGGATGTTGCAAAGTGGCAATGTTTTTAAAGTATGAACACATTTATGAACACACAATTGCCCTCTACAAAAGTGGTAGAAAACTCCTCAAACTCATTTCCACAAATGTCTGCCCTGTTCCTTACATAAGTGCCAATAGATCATGTCATACAATTAGCCAACATTTATAAGGTAACATGTATTGAGAAATCGGTAAGATCCTTTGGTTAATTCTTACAACTTTTTCATTGAAAGATACAGGTGTCACAGTGAAGGCATTATATAATGAGGGAACTTTTTGGATCCAATGGTCTACAGTGGGCCTACAAACTCTACCAAACAGAGCAATACACTAATGATTAGTTTACCACTAAGAAAAAACATTTACACTTCAATAATAGTTAAATGGTTACAAGTGCGCAATTAGGCTAGATGGAATTTTACATTTGCATTTATTATCTGCAAATGTCAAGCTCGTTCTCTCAATGCAGATGCTTTGGCAGTTTCATATTTCACCCATAGAAATAGAATAATGTAGGCTATAATAATTATATAATTTATAAGAATCATTCTATATCTATGAGTTCCCTTTATGGATTACTTTTGTTGCTCATATACTTCCATTATTAATACTTGTTCAATTGTAAAGAAAATTGGTGGTCTTTCCTTTCCCGGCTTTTGTCATAATGCCACCATTAGCCAATCATATGATTGTTCATCATGGTTTGACAGTCTCCTTAACTATATCCCCCACATGCCAAAACTGGTATGCACAGTTATCCTAGATGATTGAATCCACACATGTCTAATCAATCCTGCACCTGTGTTCGGGGAACGGAGCTAGCCAGATGTAATTTAGCTAGATAATCTGATGCTGCAGATGTCATAAAGTTTCCGAGACTAGTTAAGCAACGTATGCGGAACGGGGCCCAGATGTCTCACTGCAGGGAATATCTACTAGAATGGCTTCTACTTCACTTTCCAATAGCACATTCACTAAAGTTCTATCCATTTGACTATCAAATTCCCATTTTCTACCTGCTTACCTCTACTTCTAAAAGTAAATTCAGTTAAATCAGTCAAATAATGTGTGTTCCTATATTTTGTTAACATTTAATTCTCATAATCATAATACTTTTTTTATCCTTTATTTAACCAGGATAATCATGTTGAGATTTCCATCTCTTTTTCAAGTGGGCCCTGGGGCGTTTCAGCAACACTGTGCTTCACATTCACACAGGTACACACATTCACACCTGGAGCTGCCCAGTACAACCACAGGCTGACACTGTTGGCCACTGAGCAACTCCACTGGAGCAGTTTGGGGGTTAGCAGTGTTATGCTTCATTCCTGAAATACGGACTCTTTGGAGATACAAGGTTTTGATCTGATAGCAGTGTTATGCTATATTCCTGAAACACAAGACTCTTTGGAGATACAAGGTTTTGATCTGATAGCAGTGTTATGCTACATTCCTGAAACACAAGACTCTTTGGAGATACAAGGTTTTGATCTGATTGCAGTGTTATCTCATCTTTCACCCTTGGCTCTTGGTTGGTTTCTGTGACAGTGCAGTTTTTCCACAGAAATGTGACTCAAATTTTGCATGTTGCCTCTCACCTCGTTGCGCGGTATGCAGTGATGGAAATCCACCATTTCAGAGACTAACTTTTCGGATCTCGTTGTGTAGAGTTGTCTGGGGATCTATATCAAAAAGGGAGAAAAAACACCGTTTTTCATTCCTTGTAAGGTTCACAAGAACATTACCAGAAACACTGAGAGAAGGCATTCTATGGATTATTCTGAAGGAAGGCATCATCAAAGGTAAAGGTTAGATATAGATTCAATCAAGATAAAGACAGTAAGAAATGTAAACATTAGACAGGAGAGCCTCTAGTGCACAGCACTATTTTCAACCCATACATTTATGCTAGAATATGCATGGAATATCCTCCTGATTCTGAACCATACCAGTACTTACCTTGGAAGCCTGAAAAACCTTTGAAGACCTTGTATTAACCAAACATTTTATTACACATATCATTAAGAAGCTATAGATAGAAATAGCCTATCTGGAAAATGTTTGAGAATTGGATTGATATGCATTATGCAGGGTTGGATATCTTGAGATTAGACCGATTGGTTTTCTTCTATTGCAAGTGGCGCCCATAATTTATTGGATACAAAGTCATAAGAAGATACTTCATGGCACAATGTATGGGTGATTAGAACAGAAAAGTATTTCTTAACAATTAGAGGAACTGAACAGCATTAATTTTGTTGCGCGGAAATAGTGACGGTAATTTGGCAAGTGTATTAGTTGATATTAGTTGACTGTTTGAAAGTTCAGGGTTAGTATTTATTAGAATGAGCAGCCAATCGAGCCATACAACACAGTATGGATTACCTCAATACTTAGACGTATATTTTCAATTGAGGCAAAAGTGTCTGGCTCAGAGGATCGGGAAGAGGTAGACGTCGAAGGATATGGTAATGTGGATACTTGAGTCAAAACGCCATCGTCATTCTCAAATACTGGGTTCTCTCTCAAAGTATTGTCAAAGGCATAGGGGGCAAGGGTATGCCTACGAAGTGAAGGAGATAAGGTTGTGCATAAACAAGGATTCAAAACACAATGACCAACTACAACCCTAACTCAACAACAACAAAAATGAAAGAAAAAGTCCTACTTACACCAAAGTCACAACTTTCCTGGTCCGTACACATTTCTTGTTTATGAATAACAAGATGCCAATGATGGCACAAACGAGGGAGAGGCTTCCGACAAGGCAGGTCACGATAAGTGGTGGGTCGACAGGCAGTGACACCAGGTCGTTGCAGCGTTCGCCATGGTAATGCCAGTATTTACCTACAGGACATCTAAAAAGGAAAAAATAGGTTGGAACGAGTCGACACAAAAAAAGACCTATTGAAGACAGAAAATTGTAGGGTGAGTTTTGTTTTCGATAATGGTTGCTTTCTAGACGAAGCACAGTAGTCACTGTCAAGGAAAAATCCAAAATCAAGATCTGTTCATACATTTGTCAGTCTTTGCTTTAGTCCAAGGGTTTGACCGAATTTCCCCACGGGATAATAAAGTATTTCAATTCAATTCAATTCAATTCAATTCTTAAACATTTCTAGTATGTGACATGAACTGAGCCGATTGTGCTGACTCTGAGACCCTGTCATTCTGGTACCCTTATCAAGTAAGGACCCACCAGAGACAGGTCAGTGCCCCATGTTGGGTCCTAACCCATAGTTAGAGTCCCTGCTTTGATCCATTAGTTGTGGGGTACCTGCATGTGGCTCCGTGTCCTGGGATGATCTCACAAAGGCCTCCATTGAGGCAGTAGTCAGGCTGCAGGCTACATATGCTCTGACAAGGCAGGCCATCCACCGTGCTGTACCCGGGATCACACAGACACTCTGCCTCTCCTGTCCAACCGTTCACTACACACTGAGAGAACTCGTTGCAGGCCAGGAACTTACAGGGGTCTGCTTGGTCAGCTGAAAATAGGAAAGTGGAGAGGAGAGGGGAAAAAAGGAGGAGGGGAGCAGAGAGGACAGGACAGCAGGAGAGAGAGAGGAAAAAACAGCCAGGAGGGGATAAGTCATTAACATTAATGACATTTTGTCCACTTGTCCCACCCTGTTCCCCCCATTCTCGTTGTCTGCTCAGCCAGAGAAGAAATTAAAGGGCATTCTGATTGATGTGAATGAAGGTGTCCACGTTCAGTAAGGTGTGTTTAATGAGGTCCCGGACACTGAAGAACTCTTCCATAGGAACACATAATATGAATAATAATTCAGCAGCTACAGACTGTGAAGGAAGGGACGTGAAGACAATCCATTGACCTTGTGTTGGAGCTTGAATCAGCACATCAGCAAGATTATGCATGTATTTGATCATGAGGTGTCTGTGTCCCCTAGACTTGTCAAGTCTACCATATGCTGAACTGTCTTTCGTCGGGCCATTTTCCAAGTTTGTGATGAGAATAAGCAGAACCAGACAAATTACAAATGTTGCTACAATAAGTGACATGGTACTATAAATTACAGTTTTATTAAA
>OMKL01053328.1:0-24744 GCA_900302295.1 Parasudis fraserbrunneri | reverse complement strand
TAATTACATATACATACATATATATATATATATATATATATATATATGTAATTAACAATACCTGCTCATACTGGGTGAGAACAGGCTCTTTTCCCGTGACCATATCCGTGAGGGCATGGACTGACTGTAGAAGAACCCTCTCCTTCACTCTCACATCTCTCTGTAGCACCTGGAGCACGCTCAAGCCACTCTACGTACAGAAAACAGATTAGATCAAATGTGACACTCTACAGTGAAAAATTACTGACTAACTGATCTATTTAATCAATGTTTGATTGATTGATTCATTAAGTGTATTTAAATGGCCTAACATTTCAGTCGTTTGTAATGGTGATTCATCTTGTAGGAATAACATTATCGGATCACTGATAAGACAACATGAGCGATGTCGCTTCAAGAATTCATTCATCTAAACGGTGATTTATCTTGTATGAAAAACATTCTCAGATCACTGATCACGGTATGTATATGACAGTGGCGCTGACAATACCACTATTGTAGATGTCTAACCTCTGTATATGGTAGAAGTTGCTGATGTCTAAACCTCTGTTTATGGTAGAAGTCTCTGATGTCTAAACCTCTGTATATCCTCTGTATATCCTCTGTATATCCTGTATAACCTCTGGTAACATGGACGACGACAGAACAGCGGCACATGACCTACGGAGCGCGGTGAATGAGGCAAAAATGACGGTATGGGGAAAAAGTGGAGTCTAACTTCAGACAGGCGGATACAAGACACGTCTGGCAAGGCATGAGGACTATAACGGACATCAAAGGGAGCCCCCCCACGGTGAGCGGTGACGCCTGTCTGGCCGATGAACTGAACAACTCCTATGCGCTGCTTCGAGGCTGGTGGCGCTAGAACGAGCCCTCTGCCTGACGCGCGCCAGATGGAGGCGCGCGCTCGGAAACCGCGTGCGACGTGCGGAGGGATTTTAAGAGAGTGAAACACCGGGGAAGGCGGCAGGACCGGACGACAACCCCCGGACGCATCCTCGAGGTGTGTGCGGACCAGCTGACCCCTGTATTCACTGTGCTGCTCAATCTCACCCTAGCCCAGTTTGTTATACCCGCACGCTTTAAGAAATCCACTATCATCCCTGTGCCCAAGATCAAATGCCCAGCCTACCGTAATGACTATCGCCCCGTAGCTCTCTCCGCTGTGGCAATGACGTGCTTTGAAAGACTGATCAGGGACTATATCTGCACTTCATTACCCAGCACCATTACAGTTTGCAAACCGCCGCAACAGGTCAACGGAGGACACCATCACACACATACTGCACACTGCCCTCTCTCACCTAGACAAGGTGGGTGTGGAGGGGGATTATGTGAGAACGCTATTCAGAATACAGTATAGCTCGGCGTTCAATACCATAATCCCCTCCAGGCTGGACCTGGAACTGAAGACCTCCCTGTGTGTAAATGGATCCTTGACTTCCTGATGGGCAGACGTGAGAGTCGGCAGCCCCACCGCACCACCACTCACCCTCAACACGGGATATATGGCTAAGCTCTGTATATGGTAGAAGTCTTTGATGTCTACCTGTAGTCTGGACTCCAGAGCTTGAAGAGTGAGCATGTAGTTCTCCTGGGCAGGAACAGTCGTCTTTAGTTCTCCTCCACTCTCCAGCCCGCGCTAGGGGGGAAAACATATATACATTTTTGTCAGGTCTTTGTAACCTTTTCTGTATATTTTCGTAGGGCTGTCCTCGACAAGTCGACCAATCGTCACAGGACACCAAATCTGCAAAATCTTGTTTCCCACAAAGGACCTCTTTAAATCTAGTGCTTACCAGGGATGTGCTTATCATTTTTTCATGAACAATCTCATTAAACAAAAATGTTTATTGTCTAATCGACTAGCAAAGTCGACTAAGACCAAACTGACCCGACCTAGGGGGATCCAACCCGTCACGTAGAACTGCCCCTAAGCAGGATCATATGGGGATGCACTGATACAAATACTGGTATTAGTTATCGGGTGGATACCAGACTACTACAATAGGACATATTGGAGTTTCCTCAATACTAAAATCCAATACCGGAGGACTAACACCAGGGTAGCACGTTAGAAAAGCAAAGCGAACTCGTTTTCTGCCTTTTTCACACACAGAAGGATTTTAAATCTCTCTCCCTCAATGCCTCAATCACGCTTGTCTAATGACCCAGAACTAATGTTCTATGTCCATACTGCTCAGTCAAACAAATGGACTGGATCGGTACTCAGTATCAGCCAAGGCTTAGTACTCTGTATATTTAAAATATAGTTATCTGTGCCGTCAGTGAAAAAAAGTGGTATTGGTGGTAGTATAATTATGCAGTGTTTACCATAACATAACATCGATTTTTTTTGTGGCGGCCCACGACAAATAAATTCCCCAAATCTTATAAAATAGCACATGATGTCTCGTCTTGCTTGTACACAGTCCTTTCCACTGTGCGAGTGCGTATATTGCCCATAACAGCTTGCCACCACCACAAATATCCTAAAAACCTGTGGGAAATGCTGCTAATGTACATGTTGGTGCCTCAGTAGTATAATTATGTATGAGTTGGTTAGAGCTGCTGCCAAATGATTATTTAAGCAATCGATTCATGCAAAGATTATTTTATCGATTAATCGGTGCATCTAAACGATTCATTTTTATACACAAATAAAATAAAACACATAAAGTTGAACATTTACATTTAAGTTGAGTTATTTTATTTTGTATTATTTTCCCAAAGAATGCACACTGAAATTGAGCTAAAGCATGCGCTTTATCAGGGTCTTTTTTCACAGCATTTCTGAACAGTTTCAGTGCTTCTGAATGAAATTCTTCTTCTTCTTTAGTATTTCCACCAGACTAAACACTTTGGAACATTTAACTGCCACCAATGAAATGTTTCGCAGCACTTACGCAGATTATCTTTTTGTAATCGATTTACTCGATTCAGTTGATCAAACTCGACCCCCCCCCCGAATAACCAAAGAACCCGTTATGTACGTGATGGTGCCTCGGTGGTATAACCGATGTCTTACAGAGTACGTGGTGCCACAGAGGTCTGTGAGGAGGAAACGATCCAACTGCTGTACAGTCGGAGGCTGCCCCTCAAAGACCAGCAGCATCTGGTCCGTTCCGCAGCCCAGGAAGTCGTCCACGTGGAGAGACCTCACGCCCGACCAGCAACCTGCTACCTGGGGGACACAACAGAACATAAAGTGGGCCAGGAACGGCTGGTGAGTGGCTGAGTAGGGATACACACTACGACCAGTACTCGTGTTGGGTCGACATCGGGGTATCAAGAGGATTTCAAGAGAATTTTCCCCAAACTAAAATCAGAAACCAAGAGTTATCAGACAAGTCAGAAATCAAAGCAAAGCGACTTTACCTTTTCAAAGGAGGACATTTAGATCTCTCTAATCGAGAAAGAACTTTAGAAGCCATTATCTCATTCTTATCCCCATCTACTGACCCTTGGGCCTAATTGGTACTTGGTATCTGGTGTATCCCTAATAGAAACAGAATCTCTTTATTTGCCGAGTACATTTCACCAGGAATGTATCCTCGGCATTTAACCCATCTTAACTATTTAGGAGCAGTGGGTAGCCACAGTCCGGCACCCGGGGACCAACTCCACTTCTAAATGCCAGGGCCTTGGGTCAAGGGCAAATGCAAGCGCATACCTAGCATGCATGTCTTTTGTGGTAATAGTAGTGTAACTTTTAAATTATCACTTAAAAAAAAACACAAAAAAAATATGGATGATGTGTGGCCCTTGGGTTGATGAATACCACACATCCATTACCTGAAAGGTGTCTTTCCGTATGGCGCAGACATGCCCCTGGGCAAAGGAGATGGCAAACAGGCAGCCGTCTCTTCCTGTGTCAGCCATCCGAATGTCCTCCGGTCCCTCGAAGGGAAGCTCACATGCCTCTCTGGGAATTCCATTCTCAAAATAGACCAACTGTTTATGGGTCGCTGCAACCACGGTGGATTTTGACAACGCGCCGTTCTCCGCCCGCTCAGCCGACACCACCAGGATGCGGCGCGTAATGGAACTGTACGCATGAGGTAAAACCGAGGTGCCGTCAAAAATGTGACCATCCTCCAGGAAATACCCGAGGGTCTGGCCTCCTCCCAATATGCTGTCGGCCTGATCTGCGGAGCCTCCTTTTGATGAGCTTTTCTGTCCCAGGATGAACGGCTTTCCTCCGTTTCGGGGGAGTTCTCCAATAAGGCTCTGGGAGAATTGGACGGGTATTTGTTTCACTTCACCTGCCTGCGGGGATGTGTAGAACACGGCACCGCCATGCGTCCATAAGATCATCGGACCCTGTAGTACGGAAACATCATCTCTAATCCGATATGGGAGTTTAAACTCCATGTGAGGCTCCAGTCTGTTTGAGTTGCTCAGAGTCAGAAGACTATACTTGAAGTTCTCCCCTTTCACGCTCTGTGTCAATAAAACATACGGTGCAGTTACTCTCTTTTGAACGTTTAAGACACATTTGCATTGTACTATGTCCACATCTGACGATGAACCTTTTCGGCTGATGACATACACCCCGTCATTTGCCTTTAGGAAGGCGTTGGTGCCTTGTTGAAATGAGAGGCTGGAGAATATCAGCTCGGAGGCATTTCCTTGAACTCTGTCCTTCTTTGCAGAGGAATGTTTGCATTGAAACAGAATAATTCTTCCATAGAGGGATAGACAATGGTGCTTTTGTTCGTGATCTTCCAGGGGCATTCTGTCCATTATTAAGAAAAACAGAATCTTCTACAAAATTTGTCATCTAGGTGGAACCCACACTGTCCTAGGGGTGACCTCAGAAGGGCACTTCAAAGAATGGTGATAAGGAGGAACACAAGTGTATTTTCTGCATGATGCAAAAACACTAATATTTATGTTCCCTGTCCATTGACTGGAATTTAGCCCAAATAAGTTAGGGAGCTGTCTCTCATACGACACTTGTCGCCTGTCAGGTAACGTTATTTATGTTGACAAGCAACAAGAGGACAACTAGCAACGTTAACTTTACATTAGCTAGTTAACGCTAGTTACTAACGTGACTAATCGAACTAACGTTAACCTTACTGGTGACACATTGCACTGATATAACTGTAACACTAAATGATAACGTTAGCTAACAACAGAGAAATACCTGTGAGTTAGCTAGTTAGGACTGTGATCAAAGACAAAACTTTAAACTGGCCCAGAACGTGCTGCATCTTGTCCGGAGAGAGGACAGGCGTGACACGGATCACCATAATCATCAAAATAAAGTTAAAGCAGAAGACACTACAGCGCGTGAGATAGTTGTCTCAGTCTGCTACACCTAGCGCGCGAAGAAGTCGAATAATATTATTTCCTGTGATGTCAGTTCCAGTGCATTGTGGGTGATATTTGGTAAACACAACGCTAGCTAACGTTGGGTGAAGTTAGCCAAACGTGCCCAAAGTAGTGAGTAACTTGGTAACGTCAACTACTTCACCTCAGTTAGAAGTCCCGCTATCGACACGATATTTGTCTTTTCAACGTCATTTGAAGCAATCAATCAAAATAGACCAAGGGGCGCAAGAGGTGTGGCTGTAGAGCCAAAATGGAAACGCCAGAACTCCAGTTTCACAGTTCACCCTGATTTATCGTCAGACAGCCATCCAGCTAACGTTAGCTATTCAACCACAAGGACCCACCAACAACAAGTGAGCCAGACACACTTGGAACATGGCTGAAGTTGACCAACACGAATCAGAGCAGGTAACAAGAAGACAAAACCTTCGTCGTCGTCGTTTTTTATTTTATTTTATCGTTAGCTGTTTGATAACACGTTAGCTAACCCTTACACATCATTCTCTTTTGCCAGGAGTTGCTCGAGAAAAAGCTTGAGGAGACGAGACAGAGATTCAAGAATGAGTTCTTCCAAGGTACTGTGTGTGAATAAGCTGACACGTTAGCTGGCTGTCAACATGGCTAACCACTTGCCCTGACATTAACTGTAGTAATCATCTTCTACTGTTAACTGGACTTTGCTAACTGTCCGCAAGTTCACCTAATGTTATTCAGTGACCAAATTGATAGTAGTTTAGACTCAGGCAAGCTGCTGTCAGATCACACAGAGCCATGTAGTTTGCGAGCTAATTAGCTGTTCTATAGTTTTACGATGACAATGATCCCAAGTATAGGTAAACATGTGAGATTTAACTCTGTAAACAGGTCGTTGAATTGCCCTAAAACTGGATATTTAGAATGTTGAATTGTTATAATGTAATCATTTTCTCAGGTGTACTTCTTTTTACTAGTTTTATGTTGCTTTCATTACTGTGTCACTATTGAATGGTGATCAGCTGCAGAAATGAATTGCCCCTGGGGCACAATAAAGACCCACTGAAGTGAAATGAACTTCATGAATAGACGCAGGGCTATTTGTTAAATGTTTAGGTCAAAAAGGGTCTGTTAGAAGTGAAGGAACTTGATGTCTTGTGTGAAAATAACAAGGTCAGAGGAGTATTTCACAAAGCAGGATTAAAAAAAGGAGAAAATGTCAGACACTGCTCCCATAATAAGTTTATTTAGGAACACAGCGTTTTAACACGAGGTGTTAATCAGGTTAACAGTTAACAGTTTTAACCTGATGATGGCGTTGAAATGTTGCGTGTCTAAACGGGAGCATAATAGGAGTAACATCAGTGTGCTGTTTTTTCCTTTTTAATCCAAGTGTTGTGCTGCGACTCCCGCACCTGCTAACAAATTTATTTTGGGCTGTGCATATGTCTGCTCCTCTCTACAGCAAGTTAACTGTGAAAAATAATTATTTTATAATTTCTTTTTTTGACTACGTTCTTATATTAAACATGCATATTGGTTCTTGTTGGTGTCTTGTGGCAATTACAAAAAAATAACTTCTCAATATGAACAAAACTTGGAAGAAGTTGTTCCGTGAGAGCTTTAGTTATCTGGCTAACTGAATAATCCTGCCTCCTGAAATACTCTCTCCTGTAAATTCAGGCCTTGCACAGAATTTTAGTGTTATTTTCTTTCTTCCAACATGGCTGCCTGTAACCACTTAAAAAAAAAAGAAATGCCTAATGACAGTACAGTGGTAGAGTAGGTAAAACACTGGAAAGGTATCATATTACTGTTCCACTGTGACTTGTTTACAAGATCCAGTAATAAGACGCCAAATCATTAGTACATTTTTGTTGATATATTTCTCATATATCAACACATAGCAACCGTTGTTTCTTCCAACATGGTGAACAAATGGGCATTCTAAACATTCTGTGAAAGGCATTTATTGTATTCCGTCTCATCTCACAGAATCACCCGACAAATATGACTCCAGAGACATGGACAGACTACAGAAGGACGATGCTCTGGTGCAGAGCTACCTGAGGTGGAGACATAATGTCGTCGACGATGCCTTGAAAATGATCGATGACAGTTTTCAGTGGAGAAAAGAATTCTGTTTGAATGGTAGGCTAATTTCTTTTGTTTGCTGCTGCTGCGCTTAAAGGTATCCAATGAAGTTTTTGACCACCAGTTGCTGAAATTGGTGCTATATCGCACAGGAGGAGAGAGGTGGTCCCAGAAAATTGGGCATGCATGCCACGAGCACCGGGGTGACATAGAACACAAAAAGGGTTAACTGGAGGCGTGTAAACAAGCCCGTGCTTCAATTTGATTGGTCTATAGTATATAGACTCTATACGATCTTCCTCGAAATCTAACAAGCTAACTGCCTGTCAATCAAAGGAGGTCGGACTCATCAAAACCTAAAGCGAATCTTATCACGGATGGAATGTAAATGTACATTCACAAGAGCAAAGAAAATGTCAAGAATGGACTTTGCAATGGTTATATGAGGTAGGAAGTGTATCCATCTTGTAGACTAGAACAATAGAAAACTCCATTTGGGTGGAAATGTGAATATAAACAAAAGCAAGCTGTTTACAAGAAAACTCTGTAGAGCATCTTTTTAATCCGCTTATCGTCGCCAGCCCATCGGCTGAGAGAAATCTCAAAATGGTCAATTTACTGGTTACTCTGGCAGGGAACCAAGTATAATTTGAAGGCCTTTCTATTGCCCTTTTGTTCTCTTTGATGTTCTATAAGCACTGTGTGACAAACTTGTGTCGAGGGAATTACAAGTGAATTTGATTTAGAAATGATCATTGGCATTGGTCAGCAGTGCTATTGGAAGTCAGTAGGTTGTATCTCTGAAAAATGACAATATAGAAGAACATACATGTGATTTCGAGTGGCATTCTGTATACCCCGTTGACTTACACTAGCACTGCTAACCAAACGCTACTCATTTCCACTTAGAACATCTCAAAAACCAAAATCACTGTCTGGTCCCAGTCCTTTTCTCTTTTTATTTGGGACGGACTGAAATGACTCCCAGTTTGTAACGAATCGGATGCGCTTCTTAAAAATGGGTGGAGTACCCCTTTAAATCCGACACGGACGTTTGTGTGTTTTCAGATGCGTGTCTATTTCGTTTGGCCCAGCAAACAGACCGGTGGTTGTCTTCCTGCTGCTCTGGGATGCATTCTTGGTCTGGCCCCAGAGAGAGGCCTATTATGTCCAGAGCGCCGGTATCTCCGTCCACGCAGCCCCGACACAATCCTCTCTGTCCGCGTGTTCTCGAGGATTGATTGTAAAATTGCCGCGTTCCACTCAGACAATTACCAGGCTTTTTAAGCGGGCAGATTGAGTTTGTTAAATGTTTGTTTTCCCGAAATTAGATTTATAGATGTCATCAGTGTCCCAATTGCCTCATGTCCAAATGCATTATCGCTGGATGGCCAATTTGGTCGGCAGTTATTATGTTGTTTAAAGGTTTGAAGTTCAGAATTTTGGACCCGTAGCCCTATTTCCCTCTGACCAATGATGTTGTTGATCGGTAGAGTCCTTTTATATATGTTTTCTTTTTTCTTTAAATGCAAAACATTCAATACATACAATCGACGAGACTACAAACAACATCCACAAAATAGAGGTAAAAAACTATTGATAATAAGTTAAAAAAAATAGTTGTTACACATATTCCAGAGATTGTCAATTAATTAGATAGTAGTCCTATGTTTCATTGTCTCTAGCAGGGAATTCCAGGTCAAAGTAATCCATAAAATGGCTGCCAGACCCTATAGAATCTTTGGGTGGATCCCCTGGTTGAGTATTTCAGCCTCTTAAGCTCCATCACATCCCCAACCCAACTCTTGTGTGTGGGAGGGGTAGCTGATTTCCAACTGAATAGAATCAGGCGTCGGGCCAATGCAGATGAAAAGGCTACGGCGCCTGACTGGGCAATCGATACTGCTACCTCATCAGGGGCCACCCCTAAGATTGCTATCACAGGACTAGGGCTGATCTCCTTGTTGCATATGTAAGAAAATATCTAAAAAATAGAACACCAAAATTGTACCAACTTTGGGCATGACCAGAACATATGATAGTGGCTGGCTGGAGCCTGACGGCGTCAGGAGCAAGTTGAATCTGCGTGCCGATATATCCTGGCCAGCCTGCGCCTCGAGAGATGGAGTCTATGAAACGCTTTAAATTGAGGCAAACCATGTCTGACACAAATAGAAGTTGAATGTATACTCTCAATTGCCAGGAGCTATTCGAGATCTCATGTCCAAAGTCCTCATTTCATGCCGCCTTTTATATGGATAAGTGACGGGGAAGCAATCATTTGAATGCCACGATAATACAATCTACTCACAACTGCCCTTTGAATTGGATCCTCATCAGTCGAGTCCTTTCTCAGCACAATCCATGCTGTTCTTCATACTGGCTACCTGCAGCTGCGGCTAGTTGGCCGCTAAAAAACGAATGCAAAGTTAATGGGGCCATACTCCAGCCCGTACAACCACTGAAACAAATGCCGAAAAACCTACTTTGGGGAGGTAGGTAGCACCATGGAGTAGGTTTCAGCGTTCATTTCGGGGCTTTTTACAGAGTGAAGCGTGGGCCCATTGACTTTGCATTTGTTCCGTGGCTAACTGGCCAGAGCTGCGGGCGGGTATCCAGTATGAAGAATGGCGTGGATTGTGCCGAGAAGAAACTACCGGTCAGTGATGTCGTTGGTAAGTAGGAAATGGGGCCATGGGGTCCCGAATTCTGTTTACACGCTTTAAGCATGTGGTAGTGAGGTGCACATTGTTAAAATACCACGTTCTCTATGGCTACAGCTGGCCTCAGGGATGAGAGTTGTTTTTCCAGTTGTGTTTTTCCTCCCCCCTTTTTTTTTCTTCTTCCAGGAGCTAAATTTTTTGGGAACACAGACTAGATTCCATCCTGCATTTCCACCATTATTTCCTGCTTACACCGTGTAGTCCTCCTGATCCCATCCCTGAGGTTTAATTAGCTGATAAATATTCAGTACAGCCTGGGTTAACACTATCAAGGTTTCAATGTGTTTGTGTTCCGTCTTAGTATGACATAACTCTACCAAGGTTTCAATTTCTTTGTGTTCTGTGTGTGTTTGTTGGTTCCCCTTTCTGTTTCAGACCTCACGGAGGCCAGCATTCCCAAATGGATGTTCGAGACCGGAGCAGTCTATCTCCATGGCTACGACAAAGAGGGCAACAAGCTGTGTATGTTCCATGTTTTATGTTTTACATGTTTTATGGCTGTGCTACCAGTGTATTTAGTAGCGATTATTCAGGCAGATATCTGGCCTTTTATAATAATCGGCATCAGGGATGTCCCTATAGGATCAGAGACGATCATGGCATGTTTTTATTGATCGGTATTGAACGGTATCGGTTAACTTACTTACAACATCCCCTAATCGGCGTCGCCCGATAACCACACCCACTGGCCGATTGGCAAGAAAGTTGGCGCTGAATGTTGTGTCCCATTTGTTAATATGATATATATCGGGCATCAGCCGCCCTGCTCTCTGAATATCAGTATCGACATCATCCATTGAAAAACTTCTATCGGTCGACCGCTAATACTTTGTAGCCCGGTGGTTAGGGAAACCCTTATTTAATAAATTTTTTTTTTTCTTTTGGTTTCATGTTCATCCCTATTTTGGTATCAGTTTTGGTTGTAGTACAGGTTGTTGTTCAAACAATTTTTCCTTTTAAGAAACATAAGAGACGCGGGTGTCTGACCTAAAGCCCAGTAGCCTATAATATAATAAATTGACATTTGTGTAGCAGTAAAGGTGACACTACGGCAACGGGTTTGTAAGAACAAAATTACACGTTTTACGGAAAAAACAAAGCGCCGCATTGGCTTTGACTACTGCGGTGCGCAACAGCTAGCTAGCCGAGCTAGTCACGATTCTCCACGCGGCGGCTAGTCACAATTCTCCACGCGCCGGCTAGCTAGCCGAGCTAATCACGATTCTCCATGCACCGGCTAGGTAGCCAAGCTAGTCACGGTTCTCCACGCGCCGGCTAGCTAGCCGAGCTAGTCACGGTTCTCCATGCACCGGCTAGGTAGCCGAGCTTGTCACGGTTCTCTGCGCTGGCTCCCGATCTGTGATCGTCTATGATCGGTGCGAAGCCGCACATATGAGTGGCAACGTGTTCGACCATGTTCAAAGTTTGATTTCTTTTTCAGTATACTGCCACCTTATGTGAGCGTAGGTTCTCTTCTGTATAGGAAACGGGTCATAGAAATGTATTCATCCTGGACCTCAAGTATTTTGGGGGGAAATTTTGGTAAATACTGCAGATATATTTCATTTTCACATTTTCTCTAGCTGTGGTGATGGTGCCCCTGCTGTGATGGGCCACCTCTAATAAAATTACATAAGAGAAACGCTGCCTGCTTCGTTTTTTAGGCACACGTCTCTTTTCCCCCCTTAGCCTAACCTCAATCTGTCTCTTGGCCATGAAAACTTTGCTTTTCTGCACACAGCTTATTTAATCATTGCTGAGCCTTTCTGCAATCATTCATTTTCAACTCTTGTGTATTTGCGTTTTGTGTTTTTCTGTTTTTTTTTTTTAGTCTGGTTCAAAGTGAAGCTACACATCAAAGACACAAAAACGATTGTGGACAAGAAGAAGTATGTTGCCTTCTGGCTGGAGCGGTATGCCAAGAAAGAACCTGGAATGCCTCTTACTGTGGTATTTGACATGGATGGGTCTGGCCTCAGCAATATTGTAAGTCCATATTGGTTATAAACTCAAATCTCTTGGGTTTTCCACAAGTACACATTTTTTGGGGTAATTCATTTTGTTTAATTGTCCTTTGATGTGCACACGTTAATATTAGAATTTTAATTGCATGCCTGTATTTCAAGTTAGGATTTAAACCTCCATAGAGAACTATGTTTCGTTAATTCATACCACCCCTATTACTTGCTTGCCTTACTTTCTGAAAAGAGCCATCCTTTGCTACGAGTGTCATTGAAGCCCTGTTGAGAATCCTAATATTCCTCGCCGTTTGAGGCCGTGGTCTTGGAGGGATTGATGCTCTCCAATGGTTTAACACTTTGGAGATTAAAGTGACCTTTAAATCCGGTCAGTCAATCCAAGCGAACTGCCTAATCCATACACTGACATTGTCTCAGGCGCCAGCGCTCCCCCCTGTTATAGCCTCTCTCTCAGAACTCTCTCCTGGAGAAATGCCTCAATTAAAACACAAACACACACGCACACACACATGCACACACACACACGAGGCAGAGTGAGCATAAATAACTCTGTGAAACCCAAATATGAAATTAGTGGATTAGAAGAGCGGCTTGGACAGCAGCCGCACCGAAGGTGGTTGAACCTCGGCGCGTGCTGCTGGCACCGGCCCTAGCCGGCGTGATCTCATTAAGGCTCACGGGGAGTCTGCTGCATGGCAATGAGACTCGCCAGACAGCCGTGGAACCTTGCCACGCTATGAGGGCCTGCCTCCAGTGATGGATCCACAGGTTGCTTGATGGTGCTAATTAGCCTATTATGATAATGCACTTAAATCTCACTTTCAACGAATTCACCCCCGAAAAGAGGGAATGTGAAGGTGAGGAGAGCCACTCGGAATGGAATGGTGTGCTCTCTCTCTCTCTCTCTCTCTCTCTCGGGATTGGGTTTATGTCGCGTCTTGTTGTTTGCAGTGATTTGATCTTCTGTTGATGATAAGATGATAGGACTGGATGGGCAGATAGAGGGATAAGATAGGTATAAATGACTAATCGTCTACTTCCATTCAGCTGTGGCGGACCACTATAGTAAGAACATTACCATCACAGCGATAAAACATCAGAAGGCTTGGTTTCCTTAAAAAAAAAAAAGAAGCACAATCATGGGGCAGGTGCTTATAAAAGTAGTGCTTTGATCATAATCGAGTATCCACCTATGAACAGTTTCAGTGCTACAAACTGCACTAGAACCAAAACTAAGAACAACAGGGATGGATGTGAATCAAACCACGCTAACTCTAACCACACCCCCCTCCACTACCACCACCACCACCACCACTGCTACGAAATAAGAACACTAAATCCATTTCAAATAAGCTGCTCTCTCGTTCTCACCTACGGTCGAATTCCACTTGAACCAGTTATTTGTTAACTGTCCCTTGTGGTTTGTGCCTGTTGATGCCACAGAGTCTCTCGAGAGGAGACTGTACTTCCTTCAATCAGGAAGTAAATGGCTACCTCATGATGTCAGTCAGGTCCGTCAATGAATCACGCCGGATAGGAAAGGATGATTGGTCCAGGTCACTAGGAATGGACTAACGCAACTGCTGATTTTAAGTTTGAAGACTAAACTTAAAAGTATCAATACCGAGTACTAGGGCTGTCACTTTTGTTTTTCTTTCAGAATATCGGAACTATTGATCGAACCTGGCAAAATGTTACCTGATTGATCAGAATGTGTATTAATTGATTGACTGCTGAGCACGGCAGAGGCAGGAACTGAGGACTGGGGGCTGTGCGAGTTCATCCAAACTGATTCAAATCATATGGGCGCAAAACTCACTACAGGAGCTCCACTATTACGAATAAAAAGATGTCTCTTGTCAGTTGTGACGTTCTTTCGCTAGTCTCTCTGATTACATAAAGGTTCTAATTACTTCCAACAAATTCTCTTTTATTTTGAATTCGTTCGAAACTGATTTGGGGAAAAAATGACAGCCCTGCTGTGTACTGATGCGATCATTTGGGGACTGTATTAAGTATGGCTGCCCCCATGTTTGATGTCATTCAGTCCTCCTAATCTACCCCACAATGCAAAGCATCTTATCACATCCTCTTTTGCTGTTAACTAGCATTATATAGAGCTAACGTTAGCTACCAACAATCTGAGCTTAATGTCTACTACCAAATGTTGCCGCTAACACTACCTACCGTTAATCAAAGACCAGCTTTGAGCTAGATCAAATACGAATTAAGATCCAGCAATTGCATATGCATCCTATTTCTCGCCTAAAATGTTGTCAGAAACATATTTTGGTGAGCTGTTTAGGTGTAATGCGCTAGTTAACGTTACTCTCTAATGGCGGTTGGTGTCTGCCGGTGACAAGACGGTCTGCCTGCCTCTCCATGAACATAGGATGATGTTTTTGTGGTGGCTTTCCATTGACCAATCAACAGTCTGCAGTATACTCAACCAATCAGAAATGTTCAGCGCTGCAAGCACCACCCCACAAAGTTCCTGTACTTTTGGAAAGTACAACCCCCCCCCCCGAGCAGGGAGTTAATTTAGAACTTAATTTAGATCCTGGTCCCTGCTGTGAAAAACTCGCTGAGTTCCTCAAAAGGTTCTTAGTTCCTGAGGAACGTTCCTGCGGTGCAAACACGGTTAGCTGTATCGGTTCAGCCTTATGATTCACGTGATTAACCTTCCCCAGCCTACTTCATGTGGAAGGTATGAGGAAGCTGGGTGTTGAGAATCCAGTGGATTAAAGCAAAGCAATCGCTGTGAGAAAGTTTCAATCACTATGAACTGGGTCATTGCACACCTCCAGGTGGTAAATGCCCTAGACTGAGCAAAAGGTTCCCTATTGATGGTCCGTCAAACATCTTTTCTAGTCAAAAGCCCTCTGCGAAGTTCCTTTTTACTCTGTCTTTTCTTATTAACACAGTTTTTCCTCTTCTTTTTTTTTTTTGTATTTTCTGTCTCAGGACATGGACTTCGTGAGGTACATCATTAATTGCTTCAAAGTCTATTACCCGAAGTTTCTGTGTAAGTACTGAAGACGTTGTTGAATAGTGAAAAAGACGCCACAAATAAATGTGTTTATCCCCGTTCATATTCATTTGGTTTCTTTATCGATGATGTTAACAGCTGGATTTGTGAAATAAACAGGGGATACACAATGTGTTTTCTGATACGTTATGTTTTTCTTTCTTACCACTTCAGCCAAAATGATCATCGTGGATATGCCTTGGATCATGAATGGTGAGCTATAAGCCCGCATTCTTGTTACGTAGCCCCAGAAAGTGATAATAATGATAATAATGATAATAATAATTATAATAATAATAAGGGGATGGAAAGTAATTTAAGTGCTTTAAAGGTAGAATCTGTAATGTTGTCAGTTTGTTTGCAATGCAAAAAAGTTTGTTTACATTTTTTGTTTTTGTCTGATGTGTGGGTTGGAGTTGAGTGGGTATAGGGGGAGGGATTGCTACTGCTTGCCATGCCTCAGGCTCTACCAAGAGAGGTCTAGAGAAATTCACAATATAATGAGTTACTAAACTCAAAAAAAGTAAACAAAGCGCAATACCGGTCTTTTGCCTAGTGGTCGCTGTTTGACGGCATTACAGATTCTACCTTTGACGTACTATACTTGAATATACCTTAGAAGTATTTGTACTTGACTTGAGTATTTTCCATTTTAGGGATATTAATAATTTAGTAAATTAATAAAGTCCAGGTAAAACAAATTCAGAGATTTGTTTCTAAACACATTGTACATGTTAGAAAATAGTTACTGAAAACATGTGAAAAGACTGTGAACTATTTAGTACTGAATTGTGGAGTTAAACCGTTAAACTGTTTTTCACCATTTTTCACCATTTTTGTTTTCAGGATTTTTATATAATGCAATGGTTCTCCCAGAGTTGATAAGTAGCTCAAAAGTATACCATAGCAAAGCTAATGCTAACCGTCTCATGTATCTGAATGGAAAATGCTTAAACGATTAGCGTCATATTCCGGGAGGTGTATTTAAGTAAAACCACAGATTTGGGTGGTCTAACCTAGTTTGTTAGTTAGTAGATTAGTCAAGCTTTCTAACCAAGTAGGGTCCATTTGATAGATTTGGTAGTTTATAGCAATAGGTTTTAGTGATTGAATGGAAAATAAAATGGCACATGAGCTGAAAAGGAGCTGTCAATCAAGTGTGATCTGACCGCACCCCCACAATCCTCAGACATGGTCTGAGCAGCCAGATGAGCTGTTTTTGAGCTGGGTTTTATAATGGTTATTAACGTTTTTAATCATTCAAATTTGGCAGGGTGGTTAATAACAAATTCTTCTGTGGTGTGACAAACTCGGAACACATATTTATTATTGCTTTACCCAGGCTTTAATTATTAATAATTACTGCACTGCTTTTCAAAGCAAAAATCCTACTTTTTACTTCATTGCATTTATCTGAATCCCATAACCTTTAGAGGTTATTGCATTGAGGACTGAACACTCACAAGCGCTGAAATAAAATAATGGCATCATAACCAGCAAACATTTGTATGTTTATTAGCTGTCAATAGAGGCTTTGCACAGAATGTTTTTGTAGTTCTTTTTTTCCAACATGGCTGCCTGTAACCATTGGCAACCACTTTTGAAAGAAAATATCTAATTTCTTTGCAGTGGTAGAGTAGGTAAAACATTTGAAAAGCAAGATATTACCATTCCAAGGGACTAGAAAAACGTTATTATCTCCGCAGGGAATTTGTTGTGGTCACAGCGCAGAACAAAAAGTAACCATTTTATTAAATTTCTCTTGATACAGTAAATCTCTCATATATCACTGTTGTTTTGCACATGGCAACCATTGTTCCCTCCAACACAGGAAAAGCGGGCATTCCAAATATTCGGTGCTAAGCCTCTATTAGCCATTGGGCCAGGGCTCCGAACAAAGGGTTCTAAATGAAATGAACGTTTTTCTAAAATCGCTGTTTAGACCAATGTTGTAACGGTTTAGTTGAGATAAAATGTCTTCCTATGTCAGAATTTACATATGAGTTGACTGAAAGGCTAATTCATGTCAAGTTGTAACGTAACGTAATTTGGACTCCGGTCGGCCCGATGCTTGCTTGGTATTGAATATGTACTTTTCTTTTTTAATATGCAGTACAGTACTTTCAATATCAAATACTTTTATACTTTTTCTTAAGTCGAATTTTCAATGGAGGACATTTACCAGAGTACTATTCTGTCAGGATATTTCTACTTTTATTTAAGTGAAGGATTTGGGCAGTTCTTGCCCCACGGCTGACAATATAAACTTGATATATGCTATATATATATTATGGTGGTCGCTTTTATCCGGTGTGCCGAGCATGTACCACGAGTGCATACATTTGTGGCATGGGCAGACCCAGTGGGAATTGAACCCTTAACCTTGGCAGTCTTAGTGCCGTGTTCCATTATCCGTTTAGCTACACAGGGATTGGAACCCCCAACCCTGGCAGGATCGATGCCTTGCTCTACTCATTGAGCTACAGGGGGAATGGAACCCCCAACCCTGGCAGTGCTGATGAGATGGTCTACTCATTGAGCTACAAAGTACTCAATCCAGGTTTGGACATAAAACGCCAAATTTCTTTCCTTTGCAGCTGCGTGGAAGATTGTGAAGACGTGGTTGGGACCGGAGGCCATCGGCAAGCTCAAGTTCACATCGAGAACAGAAGTCCAGGCATACATTGGCCTTGAATACCTGCCACCTCATATGGGAGGAACGGTATGTTGTTCAGTCTCTATCAGTGCTAGCCATCCAGCTTCTGCGATTTGATGTATTTCCGAATGCAGTGGACTTTTTGGGGGGGGAGGCGGGAAGCCGATGTGATTGATGCCATCGGAGGGCACGGTTCAAAATCTGAATGTATTGGACATTTTTTTGGGGTGTTCGCCCCTTGTGTGCAGAGAGAGTATGTATGTTTTTGAGGAAGAGAAAAAAAGATATTTCTTTATACAAAAATAAGAAGGAAATTATTTTTGTGAATTTTTTAACACATAGTGCTAAATTAGATTAGATTCAAATGTATTGTGATTATACAGCACAAGTACAGTACAACGAAAATAAGTTTGGCATCCAACCAGAGTGCAAATGTACAGTAAATGCAGTAGCAATATACAGATATGCAATATACAGGTATGCAAAGGCATATACAAGGTATGTGGAGGTATATACAAACAGATGTGGGTAAATAAGTAGGTAAGTAAGTGAATAAGTAAATAAATAATTAAGTAAATATATACAAACAGACGTGGGTAAATAGTAAATAAGTAGGTAGAAAGTAAATAAGTAAATTAGTATACAGTGAATATAAATATATGTGGTACATACAGCAGTGTTGTACATGCTATAATACAGAGGTATATGGGTTATGTGCAGGTATATAAATAAGTGTATAAAAAAGGGGATTGTATGCAGGTATATTCAGACAGTTGGATAAATATGTATATGGTAGTATAAATATATAAATATATATATATTAAAAAAAAAATATATATATATATATATATATATATATATATACATGTATATGTACATATTCTATACATACTTATGTATATATGCATATATACATAAGTACAGGGGGCATGGTTAATGTCAAACTTGCATAAAAGAGAATGTATATTAATTTCAAATTCCACAATGTGTACAAAACTATAACTGTCTAATTACTAAGATATCACTTATGGCTCTAACAGTATCTGTTACCTCTAATAAAAAGTCATCTTAAATGACTTGGTGTTACATGGTTGCAGAGAATAAAATGATCAAGGGATAAGGGCAAAAATACCCCTGAGAGTAAAAAAACAATTGCCCTGAAAGATCATAAAATGACCATAAACCCTGACAAGAACCCTGTAAGGAACGTTGTAACCATGTTTTGAACAGTGCTTAAAGGGTAAAATATGTTTTATTATTATTATTATTATTATTATTATTATTATTATTATCATCATCATCATCATCATCATCACCATCATCATCACTATCATCATTATAGTTATTATTATTATTACTAACATTATTATCATCATTATTATTATTATTACTGTTATTATTATTATTACTATTATTATTATGAATAATAATAAAACATGTCAGTTGTAGCTGAGAGACTCACCCCAGCCTAGGATGTAATACCAGTGCAGGTGCTGCTCCTCTGCGAACACAGCCACGACGATGAGCGTGTGCAGGTAGATGCCTTCACAGAGCATCCAGAAGTAGTTACAGCCCAGCATGTACATGTGGAAGAAATGCAACACCTTACAGCCAACCTGCACAGAGTTGGAGAATGGGAAGTACACAGGGGTTAGAGAACAGCCCTGGTTGATTCCTTTTTTTTTACTTCTTTTTAAACAATTTTTAACATACTATAAATAGGTATTTGGACAAGGGCTGTCAATATTAATGCGTTATTATCCTGTTGGAATGTTGATTTGCAACCCGCAGTGTGTTTACCTTCCTGGTTCCTCTGATGGGAAAATTATGAATTTTTGACATCGCCTGAATGGCAGATTTCAAGTCCATTTCGAATGGACTTTTGTATTGCTAAACCAAGTTGTATGCATGTTCTTTCCACCGAAGTTTGAAGTAGCGTCTACAGGCCGAGCGGTATCTTTGCATGCTAGCAGTGTTATCCCACAAAGGAACCGCCAGATCAACTTGTCTGTCAACAAAGCTATTGTTACATCAGAGAACAAATATATTCACGAAATGGATTGCCCCAAATTTTAACTCTGGGATCAACATTACTAAGACTCCTGTGACCAATAAGAACTTATGATTAGTTCTTCTAACCATTTTGTTCATTTCTTCAGGACCACAGCCTCCACAGATGCATTTTGCTATGTCTTTTTTAATTTGTTATTACTTGCGATATATTATATATATATAGTTTATTGTAATTAATCACAGCCTTGTGATTAATGCCTTAAAAAAATTTATCATTTGACAGCCCTAGTGTAATTTGGACATATTAAAGGCCAATACTCAATCAGAATGTAAACAAAGGGGAAGTCTACCACAAAAGAAAAATGGTATTGGAGGATTTTTTTATACTCAAATTGAATCAAAATTATATTTCACTGCATTTTATGTCTGTAAATGCTTTGTATACACATGAGAGTGTTTGTAAACATTGGAGGGAAACAGACCTGTATTTTGAGTTATGATGGGTAAAAAGTAAAACTCTTCATAACATAAGAGTTATTAGTTTTATTAACATATATATCAAATTCAATAACATTTGTACATACTATACAGTATACCCCAAATTTAGATGGTCAAAAAATTCCGTATTGGGGCTTTAAATGCTGGCAATTAATGAGATGTTAGAAATTAGATAATTGTTGTCATGTAGCAGTTATAGTCAAACAGTAATAAACTTGGGCACAATTTTTAAGGGCATCATCAGCTCAAGTAAATTGAAACATCAGTGACATCAGCCTGACACATCAAACCGAAGGCTACACAAGAAACCTCCTTTCGCTTGTGTAGCTTTCCATGGGTCTGACGTGTCAGGCCCAGTTGGAGACAATAACAAAATTAACTATGTTTCTCCAGCCGTGATACAAAATCATAAGCCAGCATTAGCCTTTCCAGAGCATGAGATGTGTTTCCATGTACCCCCCTCTGGAGGGTAAACAAACCCCCTGCCAAATATGCAAAAACATCAAATTGAGTGGAAATATAACACTATTCGCTGTATTTAAACTGTGATGCAGTTTGTGTTGATTAGATGTTGTACTCTTGTTAAAAATAGGGAATTTATAAATTCTGTCTACAAGGTAATAGCCTTTGTCAATCAAGCGTTGACAATGTGTCTTGTTATGTACAATCCTCAAATATATCATTATTTTTCATGTGTAGGGAGCAACTTTGGTGACATGTCGGTTTGATAGCGATGTCTAGTTTTAATGGCGTATTTACTCAACAGCAATATTATATATATTAACGTAGTAACTCAGAAATCCTGCCATTACATCTGCGGTATTAAGGGAATACAATGAAGTACTGTTGTAGTTGTTGTCACTGCACAACACTCACATCGAGCAGAGAACATAAATGAAAAAAAAACAAAAAACTATATATATATTATTTTTATATTATTTTTTTCATGACACAGATTCACTGTGGTCCAGGTAGATCCCAGGTTAAAATTCCTGGCTCTCAGCCCGCCATCAGGGAACATGTGTGCAGACATAATTAGAAAATGACACTGGCTTAGCTGCTAGTCTCATGTCCTCCAAGGTGTTCTTAAACAGTTAAAACGACCTGCCATTCACTTGTAAACATTTACAGCCATATGCCTCTCTTTGTATTTGTCTTTTTCTCTCTTTTCGAGTGAATGTTTTAGAACAGGCATGGAATTCAGATGTACTATTAGTCGATGTGGGATTCACTCATTTTGGAGCCTAAATCCATTTTATTTATCTATTTATTTTTATTTTTACACTCTACTACATTCACTTTCACTTTGAAGATTTCAACTAAGAACCAGATCTCATGCACTGTGTAGTTAACTGAACTTATGTAACTACGTAGTTAACTGAACTTTATGTGATGGTGTGTAGTTACCTGAACTTTATGTAACCGTGTGTAGTTAAGTGAAACGGCGCTGTCTGTAAGGTAATGAATATTTCACTGGCTTTCAAAAGCAAGGCTACTACAGTGTGTGTTGATGCTTCTCGTGTCGTCAGTCTCCTCCCAGCTCTGACCTGGGCTTTGGAGATCCCCCCCCAGCTAACAGAGAGTCTACAATATCAGCACAGCAGACAGAAAAGGGAGCGCTTGCTTTACTACCGGAGAAATCTCCTCCCCACAGAAACCCACCATCCCTAAATCGCCCACACAGTGCACAGGCCCAGAAGTCTAAATTTGGCAGCGCGGCACGTCAAATGTTCCTCAAAAGACATAATGCAACTCAACCAACCGTGAGGATTTTTTCCCCTTTTTATCCTTCCTTCGGAAAATCAAGGCCGTGGCGACTCGCGTTGTTTTGACATCTGACGCTGTGGTGCAATTCAAATTTCTGTCTCTGAAAGTAACAGATTTCCAAAAACAAACTTTTTTCGATGGATGGCGGAGGGGGAAAGAAAGTTGAAAGGGAGCAGCTACCACATATATCTTCATACCGATGCTGAGAGCTGAGACATTCCCGCTTTGCTTCTTGGACAAGACCGGACAGGGGCTCTGAATAAACACTCCGGTGAGGATGTGCCAGACAGTCAGATTTGGGGAACGTGACTATGAGAGGCAGACGCAGCCCAGTTGGAAATCAAACCCAGGCTCTGGAGCTTTCAGTCTCCCCCAGGACTTCTCTGGTGCCTTGTCTGGCCAAGGACCCCTTTGGAGAAACGCTCCAATTTAAATCACGATGGGGGATAATGGGATAATGGCATGCACTGTATATGCCCACTTTTGCGATCCTGCAATCCCACAAATTGTTGCCAATCAAATCCACAATTTGTTTGCCTCTTTAATCATCTAGAATCATGTGACTTAGTTTGACTAAATGTAAACAATGCTAATTTTAGAAAGGTGAAGGCCTCAGATTTGAAAAATGTATCTGGATGTAAATGTATGTATGTATGTAAAAATGTATGTAAAAATTTATTCTGTTAACTCTTAGGAACAAGGATTGTTTTAAATTATATTGCTTGTCATCTGTTACCTTTTCCTCCATTACAATCTGCATTAAAGTATAGATAATAAGTCTCTCCAAAAACTATATTCAAGAAAAACTGTGTGAACAGTTACTGTAAGAAACCCAAGGCTATTTTCATTATTTTGATTATTAAAAAATTAAGTGTGTTTCTTGAAAAGTACAACTTGAATAAAGGATAATTCCTGATAGCAAAGCATTCCTCTGTGACAGATTTATCATCTTCACCTCAACAGACCTCAGGTTTGAAAGAATTCACGTCTGAAAGTCGGCATGGCTCCGCGGTGGCATCATTTCAAATTTCTGACAGGGGAAAGTGCTAAGAGAGCGATAGCTCTGGGCAATGCCTGTCAGTAGCAAAACAAAGGTCTGATATAGTCAGCATTGTAGTGCTATTTTTGGAAGTGCCTACAATGATTATAGTGTAGACAGTGCCTACATTTGGTTTATCATTTTAAAATACAAATTATACCACCCCTCTGGATACGGTATAATGAGGTAAGACAGAGATAACTATACCCTGAAATACAGTGCGATGGTAATTACTTTAAATCTAGATTGCATTTGTTTGAATGCTGGTATTGGGTGCAACTATAATAATAAATAAATAAATTATAATAAATGAATGCAACTATAATCCACAGCAAAATAATTAACAAGAGGTTCATATACATATGAATGAATGAATGGTCATTGCATTTATATCGTGCTTTTCTAGACACTCAAAGCGCTTTACAATGTAGGGTGTAAATTGCCTCCTTCACCACCACTGTGCAGCACCCAACCTTGGGCTACGCAGGCTCAATGACTGCCATTTTACCTGCACCAGGCACACATCACACTACACAATGGCTGAAAGGCTCAGGAGACAAAGATTGATATCAGCCAATTAAGGGGGGAGGTATGACATATTGCTCTGCGTGGGACATTATCTACTCCACGCAGATATTTTCCTGTTATTATTTGATTAGAATTATGCAATGACTACATTTGTATCTCATTTTAGTAAATAACCCCACTTATCCTCGCTCATTCAAATTCTATTAAATCATATTGTCTCATGAACAAGTACATTTGTTTCTTCTGAAAGTAGGAATACCTATTCCTTCAGTCTGTTTATGCTATAATGATTAGTATACCTCTAATATTAGTTAATTTAGCCCTCGCATCGTAATTGGCTGAGCAATGTTCCAATGAATGCCAAAATGTCATGATAATGAACTCATAATCTAGCGATTCCTCCCTTTAAGTGTCAACCCACTTCTTTTGCATTCTGCTGATACATCGCACCAATCAAAGTGCTGTTAAGAAAAATCGTAACCTAGCAGCAAATGCCACTGCTACAATTTCCCATCCTACATCAGCAAAACAGCAAGAATAAACATTTGTTATTAATAAAAGCGTTAATAAAACTGTCGTTTAATAGCAGTAATTCACTTGAGTTTGTGCCGAACCACGAATTTGGCAGTGCTGTGTTGCGGTCATGGGGACGAGGATCCAAAATCTCACGGTATACAGCACTCTCTCTCGGGTATAACTGCTTCAGTAACGATTTAGCGGGAGACAATTCAGTCATCCAGAAAATACACTGAATCCAAGTCTGAGCTCACCGGGTTTCTGCCCACGACTTCAGGGTTGTTGACCACGGCTATGAGGTAGATGAGGGTGAGGGCAGAGTTGAGCACATAGGAACAGAAGAGGTTCTTGTGTAGTGTGATCCTTTGGCAGCTCAGGCTCCTGTATATATGAAGAAAGAGACTGTGATGCGGTTGACATAATGTAGGGGGTGGATGTAAGGTGGGCTGTAACACATTTACCAACTGTACTTTTTATTTATATATATGTATATATATATATGTATATATATACATATATATATATATATATATATATATATATACTACATATATATATAGAGTATATATATATATATATATACTACATAT
>OMKL01053304.1:0-14082 GCA_900302295.1 Parasudis fraserbrunneri | reverse complement strand
CTGTCTGTCTGTCTGTCGTGCTGTCTGTCTGTCTGTCTGTCTGTCTGTCTGTCTATCTATCTGTCTGTCTGTCTTTCTGTCTGTCTGTCTGTCTGTCTTATCTCATCCACCAACACATCTATTAAACAGGAAGTAAATATTTGGATCCTGACCTTTTGAACCCGCCATGGGTGGTTGGTTTACACACACAATCAAGCATGCCTGCACACACACACACACACACACACACACACACACACACACACACACACACACACACACACACACACACACACAAACTAGAAAACAGCGGTAAACATCCCCAAACACATTTACCAGGCCATCTGTAAAAGCCATCTCACCTACCCCTGAGTGTTGAGTCCAGGCACATCATCATTAGGCATGCATACAGCCACGCACTCTTGAGACACATTCATAAATACACACATTACCCCGACTCAAAGTGAAACTGACGAGCTAGATCACACACCGCTGCTGCTGGCAGGAACACCTGTATCTCTCGTCAGGAAAAACGGCCTGGTTTGACACCGGTGCGTTTTGCACTTTTCTTTAGGGGGACCCAATAATAATGATTAAGTACCGAGGAGCTAATGAGGAACCATATGTTAACAACCCGTTGATTAACCATCAGTTACGCGAGTCTCCGACCTGATGTCTCGGTGCAAGGGAAGTCCCTCCAATCCACTTCCCAATGACACGTTCTATCACCAACTATCCATCTGACTATCAAATCCCCATCTTATACCTGCTTACCTTTAATAAAAATTAAAAAAAATCACCGGTTAAACCTGCACTATGGAAGACTGGCACCTTGTGGCCATTAGAGGTAACTGCGCGTAGTTAAAACATGGCAGATAAGAGAAAACAGCAACAAAAGACATGTCTTCAAGCAAGGTAACTTTGGGCACTGTATTACATTTGTGTCGTTAACATTTTATTGTTCCAGAAATGAGACCTTAGCATTTTATGGATTTCGTGGCACTGCTCATACCCGACCAGAAGAAGGGGAATTCCACTGTGTTTCAAGCATCGCTGTTGGGAAGGGTTTTCTCTTGTTCAGCCTGACTTGGCCCAACTCTGATTTAGCGTGCTAAAGAAGCAATTTATTTTGTTCATGAAAATGTCCCATAGTGCAGGTTTAAATAATATTTGCTCCTATATGCTTCGTCTCTTAGTCATTAGCTCCTCTGAGCTTCATCATGATCTCTGCCTCCTAAAGTAAAGTTACTTATCAAAATCACAGAATTCCTTTTGTATGGTTTTCATACATTATCTGTTCGTAAAATTTACATTTACTTAAGGATGTAAATGTAAACATTTACTGAGCGTGAAACATGTTTTAATGAAAAACACTGAAATTGGACTTAAGAGGATTTACTATGACGTTGGTACACAAATGCACACACACACACACACACACACACACACACACAAACACACATACTGTTGACAGCCTCGCCATCTCAAGCTTTCTACCCGTTGCAGCTTAAAAATGAATGAGATGGCCTCTGAGCCCAAAGCTCAGAGAAACATCAAAGCAGTATTATCAATCCTTTGTACAAAGGCCAGTAGCCTTTCAGTCTCTGAGCTACTGACTGGCTTCAGTAAATACCTCCCCATGTTCTAATGACAAATGACTTGCAGTGGCCCGTGCCACAACAGACCTCTGCCTGGTGTAGTGAAATATAGTACAATGATTGATATCAGCGAGCAAATGCATCACAACTAACAACTCACAAATGTAACCCCAATTGGCCAAATATTGGCACTATGATCAAAGATCAAATGTTTTAAGGTAGAATCTGTTATGCCGTCAAACAGCAGCCTCCAGGCAAAAGAGCCCAACACCCCACTGAAAACAAAACAAAAATGTCTGGTTTGGAGTAAGCTTCTTCTTGTGAGGAGGATCTTGGAATAGAATCTCAGTTTGAAAATATAGTTCAATAATGAGCAACAGATGCTAATGTGATTTCATTAAAATACCTCATTCGCTTCCAAATTGGACTTAATGGTCTCCAAAATGGAATGAGGAGAGGGTTACAGATAGTTTTGGATGGTGAATCTAAGCCGGTTTACTTTCCATCTGTCATCATTTGGCTGCAGCAAAGCCTCCATTTTGAATCCTTATGTGTGTTATTTTTTTTTGCTGCCTCACAAGAGAGACCAGGCCTGGGAGTCAACTCTGTGTTCGAAGAAGAAACAGCGTTAGAGGCTCGCTCTACAGGCCACGTTTACAAGGCAAGATGCTGTATAATATTCAGCACCCTCTGGAGTGTTGGGGGGGGTTTGATGCCTTGCTCAAAAGCACTCTGTGGGCACCGTAGATATAATAGCAGACCCATAGCAGCCACCCGCAAATTATCGGTTCACAGCTGGAATACACCCTAGTGTTGAGACTCGGGGATTGAACCACCAACCTTTACTTGCTGTAGGGTTCTGGGTTATACACAGGGATATTCCAAGGCTCGATGGAGATAAATGGAGATGGTAGTTTAATGCCAAATGTATCTGAAATTTGTCTTGCATCCTATTTGCTGCAAGAAAATTATGTTTACAATATTGATGGATGTGAGGGTTCTGTGTGTTGGTGAAGCAACGCTGAATACAAGCTACTGCATCAGCTTACCTCCAGCCAAATATTAAAATGAAAAGCACAATTTTATCACTTGAGTTATTCTGTGGAAGCACTGCTATTTTTCATAGTTAAAAGGTAATGCCAGGTACTGCTGTTTAGACAGTGATAATCCTTCATATCTTGTTTTCGCTGGTCATTAAACACATTATTATGTGAAAGCTAATGTTTGGGGAGCTTAACTTAACGTAATATCAATATCATCAACCTCATGATTAATCACCAGACGTTGTGTCCAATTATGTTGGTGTTTATAATATGCGAGTGGTCACTGAATTTCAAACTGGGAGAGCAAACAGAATGCACTGGCTCCTCATTAGACAATGCAGGCTGTAAAGATTACTATAGTTAACTAAAACTGAAGACTAAAACTAGGTGTGAAAAAACAATTTTAGTTAACTGAAATAAAAAGAAAAACTATAGACTTTACACTTTAAACGAAAAACCAACAGAACCTATATTGTGCACTTACAAAACGAACTAAAATAAAATTAAAAAAATATACAGAACATTTTTGTCAATTTGGTATTCAGTCATCCCAGTCTCACTGAGACTGGGATGTCTACATGACTGTGAGTCGATTCCCTTCACAAAGTGATGTGTTTGTATTACACAATATCTATTGTGAACTTCTTAAATCTGACAAATACCCTTATAATAAAAAATAATAATGATAAAAATCAAATTAGAAAATAATACTGAAGCTAAACAATTTTAAACAAAAACGAAACAAACTAGCAAAACAAAAGTTTAAAACATAAAAATAAAAACAAATGGAAAAACACAAAACTATAATAACTGATCCCCTCCAGACGTTCCACCAAATTGTTCAATAAACTACTCAAAATGGCTTAGCAGCATCTCTTGACCTTTAACCTTTAGAATGCAAGGATCTATGAATATGCAAATTGGCAACACGCACCCGTTGATATTTTCCAGGAATTCCAAGTCGGCAGCTCATATTCTTTCAAGACATGTCAATACCTACTCAGCTTTCTGTGTATACTGAAGCTAAAAGTGTAAAGTTACCACATACTGGACCATGAGAGGTTTGACCTGTTAGTGACATCACACATGCAACTCAGATTTCAGGGAAGTAGAGAGAAGCTCTCCCTCTCCAGGGGAAGATGTTCTGCACAAATAATAATCTGTATAGTCAAAGTCATGATTTGATTTGATTCAATTTATTGCAATGAAATGCGGCTGCTTAACACACTGTACACCTCAAAAACAACTATCACAGACATTTACTGCTAATTTGTAAGCAATAAAGGCAGAGACGTCCTAATTAGTAAGAGTCCAGTGTCCTTGTCCTATTTCACAATCGCCCCAGCAACCGAGTCCAGAGAGCTCCAGCGAGATAAAAAATGGTCTTGGACAGAAGACCGGCATGCACATCTTTGTAGTTCCTGCTTGTTGTCATGCCTCCAAGAGGAGTTAAGTTAAAAAAAAACATGTTTTTGTGTGGAGGGGATCTTTAAAAGGCCCCTGGGGGTCTCTTGCTGCTCCAGGCTGCATCACCCCCTCCATCTCCTCTCCATCTCCCCTCCATCACCAGTGTCTGGTGGGGAAGGGGGGGGTGGGGATGTGTAGGACATCCAGCATGTTCTGCACCACGAGGATGCTTTACCTGGCCATGCGGGGGAACCCCTGCCAAAGCTTTATTCAATCTACATTCATTCATCGCATTTAATCAGGTATCTTTGAGTTTCCCTGCTTGACATTCACATTCAAATTCTTTTTCTCCCTTCCAACAGGTTTTGCCAATAAGAAACAGCCTGATGATAAAAAAAAACCAACTTGTAATAAATTATGTAATATTAATATTTGTAATTTAGCCTCTTAAAAAAAAATGTTTACCTTAGATTTTTTGTAATCCCATTACTGTAATCTCTTAACATATAACAGAGAATTACTATAGTTTTTGTTTTGTTAATCTTTTTTTTTATGATTATTTTTTTGTTTGTTTGTTTTGTTGCAAATTTGTATGTCTGTTTTTTTTGTTGCTCTAACCCTCCTGTCACCTCTTTGCTTCAAGGGCTCTGCTTTGCTAAAAGCACTCCAGGATTGACAGACCACATACATCACTTAAAGGAATGAAGTGAACCACAAACACCTGCTGAGATCTCACTGTGAGTAGTGGTCACACACACACACACACACACACACACACACACCTCGGGCATTCTGAACAGAAGCACTTTGCATCAATCCTAATCCAAGTCTATTTTACACAACTTAACCTATATATGCACCCTACAATCACCACACACACGCACACACACACACACACTCATAAGTACACACACAAAGCAATTTGCTCTCAAAATGAATGGGGGGGTTCATAAGGTTAACTGCAGCTGGAAGAGTCCTGGTGTGAAACTGAGGGATCCAAGGACAAAAAGAGTGCTGTAGTTCTTCACCAGGTAACCAGAGTACTGAGCCAACACATCAAACGATGCATCACAGCCCATGTGCAGTACTAACCGCCAAATACCTCCCATACGAAAACCAACTATAGTAAAACCTATAGTATTCCTTTGTTTGTTTTTTTATACACATTATAGTTTTACCACAGAAATAGCCTACTGTAACATTGATGATTCACCATATCCTCTATATAGTGGAATATTATATACATAGAAATACTACAGTTTTACTATACTATGTGGTGCGTACAAAAAAAACAACAACACAGGAATACTATAGTTTTACCATCGTTGATTTTCGTACGGGCTGTTTCACGTTTCACCGTGTTGACCTAACTAAACCCCTGCGGCTGGGCGACTGCCAAGGACAGTAAATTACGGGAGGCAGGGCTGGAGAGGAGGCAGGGCTGGAGAGGAGGCAGGGCTGGAGAGGAGGCAGGGCTGGAGAGGAGGCAGGGCTGGAGAGGAGGCAGGGCTGGAGAGGAGTCAGTGCAGCTTCGAAGGGTGTCGCCCAGGGCCCAGGACAAAACAAGATGAAATGGGTCTAAAAACGACGTGTTACTTACTTGATATCGGCTACTGTATATATACACTGCCTGACCTACGTACTCGCCGTTTCACACGACAAGCCTGTGTAGGAAATTCTTCCGTAAAGCAATTTGCAATGTCACAATCCAGCACCTTATTTTATCCAATAAATAGATGTTTGAATGAAAAGGCACGACTTAAATCCAGGGAAGACAGTGGGAAATCCACTCTCTCTCTCTTTTCTTCACCTTTCATGCTTTCCACACACACACACACACACACACTTCCTCTTTAAAGCAATACTGTACACTTTTCTGTTATAAGCCATGTTGAGCCCAGGTTGTCCAGGAGCTTATCTCCTGTTTCTATAGCGTGAAACAGCTTAGAGGCAGAAGCACCACGCCCTCCTAGACAGCATCCCAGTCCATTACCCTTTCAACACTGACAGGTACCAGCCAGTAACAAAGTCTTTGACATGACTCGGCCGGAACTGATCAAAGTCCAAATCGCAGGGTGTGAGAAACCACTAAACCGTTGAACTGGCCCTTTGTATACTGGTTGGCCTTACTTCTTTTCTTCTGCATTCTGTTTTTCTTTCTGCTTGATTTAAGCGAGAACTGCAAGAGGCAGATAAAACCGTCTCTCTTTGTTACTTTTGCCACAGTTCCTTTGTGGTTTAACGTCGGGGTGTTGGGAGAGAGGAGCCGTCAGCCACCACGTCCTCCTTCCTCAGCTGGACATCATCACATGACGTGTGTAGACCGTTTAATCAGGCCCATATCTGGCATTTTGAAAGAATCGGCACAAGCCGATAACTGCACCCATGTGGCCGATTAACAAACATTTTAGCGCCGTGTCAAATTGATTCCAAAGAAATATTAAGTAGGGTGCCGAGTGCACAGACAAAATATTTTAAAATGTTTGTGTTTCAAAGTGTTTTGGGTAAATAATATATTATTGTACTGAATAAATGTTCATTTATGTTCAGCAATTTTGCGCCTCATTTGTTATTATGAAATTGTTGTATCCACCCCGCTCTCTAAATATCGGTATCGGACATCGGCCACCCATATCAGTCGACCACTGTGTCACGTATGTGTTATAACGGTGTTATTTAACGAGCATAATCCGAGATCCATAATCACAGATGAGTAGTGAATGCGGTATCGTCCAGTTCATGAAATAGTGTTACCATTTGTTTGTTAGGATCTCTTTCAGCCAAAGCACCTGGGCACACTCTAATTAAGTAGTCAAGTCCAAAACGACTGCAGTAAAGTCCATAAATGTGGCAGACTGCAGACAGCCTCATCACCACAAAGTCCATAACTGCAGCTTTAGATCCTCACTTCCACAGGCGGAACAACACGACTGATGGAGAGAGGGAAGAGAGAGAGAGATGGAGGGAAGAGGGATAGGGAGAGAGAGAGAGAGAGAGAGAGACTTCAGTTTTACTATACAATAGTGTGAGAGTCTGTAAAAGGTTGGCAGGAGGACTTACATTGGACTTACCCCGCTCAGTGGCATTTGTGACACTTAAACGACACAATGCTTTTGTAATTGGGATCTGTGCTCCCTCCATGGCTGGGAATAACGATCCGAAGGGGCAATTAGACTCCGTTTGATTTTTTTCTCCAGTTTTTCAGCCCTTAGCTTGCATCCCTCAGGAAAGTCGATACGCGTCGTTGAGTGTTTCGTTTCATGATGCATGATGCATAAGGCCTTTTGAACTGCGGAACTCACTCATCTTTATATCCTGCGCATGTCATCGTGAGCTGACAAGCTGTTGAGTTTTTTTTTTTTTTTTTTTTAGTTTAGAGAGAATAGCGCCACCATGTGGCCAAATGACTCAAAACTTCACAGGGATTCCAGTTGTAGGAGGACAACCATATTTGCAGAGTTTGGTGCAAAGTGGACAAAGCAAAGTTATCTGAAACTGGACTGGATCTGGCAGTCAAACGTTTGGCATATCAACTGTAAATATTACATTTAAAGATGTTGGTCTCTAGATGCCACACAGCATCACTTTTTGTGAGTATCAGCTGAACAGCCCAAGAGGAGAAGGGAAAAAGGGATTCGCGGGGGGAAAAAAATAAAAATGGTGGAAAATCCAATATGGTGGACTCAAGGCCCCAGTCAAGAGCTTCACAGAGCGGACAAAAGGCAGATGCATAGTGGGCCTCCTCTCACACACGAACGAAAAAGTGAGCGTGTAACGCCATTTCTGAGACAGTGCAAGAGCACTGGAAGGGGGAGGGAGCCCTGGAGCCCTTCATCCCTGATAAAACACACCAAAAACCAACAAATACGAATGGATTTCCATTCTCTAGTCGATTGACTGAGTTCTTGATCCAAGGACTAACACTAGACAACAGGTACATATGAGTTTTTTGATTGTATTCACTTATATTTTGTGGCTGTATACTAGGAAGCCAGGTTATGGAGTTAGCGAGATAACTTCAGGTTTAACCCTGGGTTTTCAGCGACACGATGGTGGTTCACTTCAGCGGGGTAGATCAGCCTGGTAAATGATGTTGCTCAGCTACTGGTAACCTGCAGGTTATGTTCTGACTTAAGAGATCGAAACATAGAAAAGTATCGCCTATTGACCAATCAACTCGCTTGAAAATGGAAAACCCATTGGTTTTCCCTGATAATTCTATCTAATTATCATCACTCCCTTAGTCTTCTAATCATCTTTCCCCTCCGCTGCAAGCAGTTTCAACTAGCCTAGATCATTTTTCAGTAGCCTATATCATCCAAAGACTGTGCTGACAGCAATGGCTTTCATTTTTTCCTTTTAGATTATGACATTTACATGCAAGCCTATATACTTTCAGAAAATGATTTTATATTTGTTCATATTTGCGCCCAACAGCTCTTAATAATGCAAACAATTCCCTACATGCATTAATTTGTCACAGATGACATCTAATCAATAATTTAACAGAGTACACAATCGCCCTCTATTTCTATGAACCCTACATGAAAGTCATATTAACTCATGCCTTAATTATTAGGCACTGCCTTAATGTGCCTTAATGATTAGCCAATGATTCACACACTAACACAGTGCGCAATTCTTTTTAGATGCAAAGCACCTCTATAACCAGCAATGTCACTAACTCACTCACGCATTCATTCATTCACTCACACTTAGCCACTCTGCCCCTTGTGGCGACTCACAGGCATGGCACTTTGTGTAAGACCATTTCAATCGATACGATAATTCTTCGCATCTATGATACCGTGTGTTCTTGTTTTGCCAGCAGATAGTTTCGAGTGACCGATACCTGTACTTTTTTTTAACTTGGATTCTCTGTTTAAATTCATCAGAACTATTTAGCCTCATAAAACATTTCTTTCTTCCCCGCACATTTCTAGAGGACAGGTCCGTGATTTGAGATCGGTCATCTGTCGCTGAAGCTGTCCCTTTTATGTGAACGTTCTCAAGTGTGAAAACCAGGGTTGACTAATCCACCTGATTACCATCGTTGTTGGAACTGTGGCAAAAGTAACAAAGAGAGATGGTTTTATCTGCTTCTTGCAGTTCTCACTTAAACCAGGCAGAGAGGAAAACAGAAAGCAGAAGAAAAGAAGTAAAATTAACTAGACATGAAGCCAGCCACAGCAAACATACCCAGTCATGTTGAACTGGCTTCGTAGTACACAGTAGACCTTTTTATCCCCGATGGAATTCCGTTGCTAGGGGAACAGCTTGGGCCCGAGTTTATTTCCTGTCAGCTATTGTATTAGTAAACCCTGCAACAGGAAATACACCTGGGCTTATGTTGTCAAGTTTGAAAAGATCTATACGCCCCGGATCTATATTCCAATTTATGATGGGTTGAGAAAACCAAACGGCATACTTTCCATCTACAGATCACACTCTTCAAGAATGTGTATGAATATATCCCACATTGGTATGATAAAAAAAAATCCTGCATTGGGGCTTTAAAAGCTATCAGTAGGATCTTCAAATAACAGACAGTCAGAGCAGAGAGGGTAAACTAGGAGTAATATCAACCTGTCTCCCTCGATTACTTCTTTTGTTGCTGTGTTGATTCGTATCTTACAAATGACTTGACTCTATTATGTACCTTGATGTATGCGTAACATTCTCTTTGCTCTGATGTACTTACTTAGAAATTGTTACTCCAGTCATGACTGAGTCTGGAAATTGGCATTCTGATGTGTTCTATAATTAAGTATCCTTTGGGTATGTTGTCTGTGGTAGAACTGAAATCTTCTGGTGTTACAATCCTTGGAAATGGAAAGCATGCATGCATACGCACACACACACACGCACACACACACACACACACACTGGAGAATTTGCATTCAGAAAGACAGCAAGCCTCTGAATCTCATTTTAAATAAGAGTCTTACAGAGTCAGTCGTTGGTGTTTTCTAACATGGCCTTTGTGGGGAGAAACATGCAAACATGGTTTGTTTCCATACTTACAACATTCTGACTTACACTGCAAAAAATGACAAGCCTAGCAAGTGATGTTATCTGGCATTCAAAGTTATTAAGTCAACATTATCTCACTGCACTGGCTAGGCCTGACATCTGGCTCCAATAAATGCCACTTGTTTCATGATAACGTAACTTATTTCAAGAAATAACCATCAAACAATGAAATAAATACATCTTAAAATAAAACTTCTTTTATGATAATATGTTTGTTTTTTTCAAGTTCCAGTAGCTTAAATGACACAAAAGAAGTGACTTTTGAAATCTGCCTGTACAGTAAAGCATTTAAAGGGGGATGCCACGTATCTTAAAGTGGTAATCCGCAAGAACCTCATTGCTGTTGCGTTTTTGCACTGTATTGACTTGTTTTCCATCTTGAAAATGCATGCTAACTATTAAGTTAGTCTTCTATTAATTCTAAACAAACTGCTGTTGCTGCTGGTGATGTAAAATGTATCACTTCCTTCCATAAAGCCAGGGTGACATGGGTCCAAAGACAATAAATCGTAATAATGATGTTGTGGAGCCATAAAATATTTAGTTGAATTCTCTCGCTCCAACTTTTATATTCTAGTATTGCCAACAGGTCTGAATCAGTGCTCAAAAACATATTATAGGCCCACAGTCAGAGCCCCATCCACTGTCTGTGGAGCAGCCCCAGATTTCCCATCCAGGGGACATCAGAAATTCAAGGTTTTCTGGCTTGTGTTAAAAGATTATAAAGCCCTTCCCTGTCGAGAATGCGCTCCATAGAAATTCAAAATTCTGCCTTGATTGGGTGGAAAGCCGTTCTCCACTCCGTATCCATGTTCAGTGATGAGAAAATGAGACAGGGAGATATCACAGGTGAGGGAATCTGTGGATGGATTGATTTAATCTCTTGAAAGAAGAGCACAAGCATCCAACCCGCCCTGTGTAGTTCAATAGATGGAACGTACAACTACCCTACGTGGTTTGAATCCCACTGAGGCCACCCACTTTGATATAAGACCCCTAACAAACGTCTGATAAAAAATCTGCCTCTTTGAATATATATACAAATCTCAAGAGCTCGATGCAAGATGGATCAGCTACTGACCTGATGCAGTAAGAATGAGAAATATTCCTACTTGCCAAGTGCAGTGAATGCACAAGGAATCTGACTGACACATCACACAGCAAAGTCTATGACAGATATGACACAAGGATGCACACAGACCCTGGCATGGTGCAGGAATACAGCGAGAGACATCCAGTTAAACAAACATGACTCTACAGATATGTACACGCAACGTCAACATGAATTCCAACCAGAGCCGTCCCAAGACCTTTGGGGGCCCTAGGGAAAGAATAATTTGGGGGCCCTTCCATTTCACCTTAAGTCAGACCAGACCAGAGGGGTACAGACATTTCAACATTTTACCATTTGGTTGAAATGTTGTTTGACATGATGACTGACGTTTCGAGGGGCCCTCTGATTGGTCGGTTGAAATTACGATTAACATGATTGGTTAAATAATTACACTACTAATTCAGGAAGTCATACTGAGATATTTTTATTTCTTATTTCTGATCTTTCAAATCAAATTTTGATTGGTTTCAGAACAGTGCCTGATCTGTCTAGTGGCCAGGACGGCCCTGATTGCATTTTTTAGTTGTATTGATATGATTTTATAGCAGCACTGGGTTGATGTGCCATAGCTCATTAAACTGAGCGGAGGTGAGTATTATTTCACTCTCGTCATGTTTGCCCTGGTCAATAAAGCATCATGAGTCATTCAGACAGGCATATAGCATACAGAGAGTCATTTAGACTGACATAGCATACAGAACATTTCACTCTAGTCTGGCGTTTATGTGGCTCTACACATTTTGACTGGTCATAAACTTTACCATGTGATACAAAAGTCAAACGGCAAATCGTAATCGCAAAAACAAGAAATAAAATGGTAGAATTGTTATTTGAGTCACCAGGCAAAGGTTATCGGTCCAAAACCCCTGACGGACGGGGAGAATTTCTAGAGGAATTGAACGAGAAACGCTTTCCCCTTCCGTTACCATGAAGGTACCCTTGAGCAAGGCATTAAAGCCCCAAACTGCTGCAGTGTCGCTGCCCAGCAACCCAACAGACGACTGTTCTACTCGAACCGTATAAAGGAGGGTCTTGCTGAAAAAAGACCCAAATGTGTTTTCAGTCAACCCTCTCTGGGTAAGCAACGGTTGAGAGAAGAAAAGAAAAAAAAAAAAAGGTTATCTGACAGGGTCACCAAACGGGAGAACGTCCCCGCCCCGCCCCCAAGAAGAAATACTGTTACCGTACCCAAGGCTCCCAAGGCACCAGGGCAATTTCTGATCCGCTTAGAGCTCTCACTCGCCTCCATCTCACACTCTCTTCTCTTTCCATTTCATTCCCCTGAGACGGAGAGAAGCTGCCGCTATCATTTGTCTCACTGCGCACGGCGCGAGCCATGCCTGTTGAAAGGGATACCGTTAGCCAGAGATGGAGTAGAGTGGAGTGGCAATAAAGCCACCTAAACTCTGTTTACCATCCTTTTTTTCCTATTTGAGAAATTGAGTTTACCCACATTTTTTTTTTTAAAGTGGATATAAATCCTAACGATTGAAATTCATGGTATAGATTAAGTTGCATCGGAATGATGCAGGTTACATGAAAATAGGGTATTTTGAGGGGGGAGAAAATACCCTGATGTCTGAATTTTTTTAATCAATATAGCTGATTGGCATCACTGTGATCATCGACTGGAGTCGATGGGGGACAGCATGGGGAGGGTCTAAAACCTGTGTGTAAACTACAGAGTTACACTTCCTATCAGGCCAGTCAGAGCCCTGGACTGAATGTTTTATACCAGTGTGTCCATCCCTGTTGAAATGTCCTTAAGCAAGGCACTGAACACCCACCTTGTTCCAGCAGTACTACGAATGGCTGATCCTGCGTTTGGACCCCTCTGGTGCAATGCCCACATGTAACTGTGACTTAGAGAGATAGAGGGTTAGAGTGTAGAAGAAGCAGGCATTTTACCGGAAAGGTTGCCGGTTCAAATCCCCAGACCCAAATATGGGAAATTATAATAGACGACTGTAGCTAAGCACCAAATTATTTATTTCACACCGCTTGCCAGTAATTTAGTCCTGTCCCTCAGGACAAGAGCTGCACTATTCCCTTTTGGTGTTTGTAGTCTGTAGGCAGCTCTAAGATATGGTTGGCTGATCAGCTCAAGAAGCAAAAAGAGGTCAATGGGCCACCGATCAAGGTGCTGAATTACTGTATTTTTCTAATGTATTCAAACTCCCAAAAGGTGTCTCACTCTAACGGCGAGCTGAGAGATTGAATGTTTAAACCTTCTTATTATTGATGGAAATGGTTTATGGTTAAAGCCCTGATTAACTGACATGCTTATTTTACGTGTAAAAAGAGACATGTAATTTTATGAACATTTATACTTATTGATTGGTTGGTTGGTTTGGTTGCAGTTGTCTACAGAAACATAGAATATATTGCAAACAGAAACATAGAATATATTGGAATTAATGTATCGTGAAGGTTTGATAATTGAAGTAGGATAGAAGGAGACTGTTTAGCTGAGACAATGAATTTAACCACCATGGTCACATGCTCAAACTTACCTCTGCCTCTTCTCCTCCTCTCAAGGTGTCCGACGGGCAAACAGTTCCCCTGGGCTGGCACACCTGTTTATAGTTTCGGGAGGGTTACACCAAGTGGGAAGGGGGTAGAGGGGAATTTGAGCTGTACTATTAATTGTATCTATGGTTGTAAGATATGTATGGGAGATGTCTTAGCTATAGTTGGTGGGTAAATATTTATAAAGATTGTATGTATATTTTGGATATGGATTATGTAGATGTGTATTATTTGTGCGGGGGTTGAATGTATTGAAGGAGCCTGTGTAGTTGGTATGTGCCAACAGGTCATTGGCTGTGCATACTATATGAAGGCTCAGTTGGGTTTTAACTGTCCCTTGCAGATGTTGGTTGTTTTTGTACCACTGTGGTTTAAAAAA
>OMKL01053226.1:0-16006 GCA_900302295.1 Parasudis fraserbrunneri | reverse complement strand
TTTATTATAAGGAAAAAACACAGGTTGTGGCATTACCAGATCATTGACTACACATCTCAAGAGGTCACATTTAATCATGTTCCAGATGGTGGAGGAAAAACATCCCATCCTTGTGGATTTTTTAGATCACTCTATTTTTTCCACTGCCCCTGGAGGGGAATTGATAGTATAGATTAGCTGTAAAGTGTGATACAACTAGGGCTGTCCAGATTAAACATTTTTGGCCTTCAAAGTTACAGTAGTAATTATCATTGAATAATCTAAGCTTCTAAGGTCAAATGTTTCAATGCGATGGGTAGATGAGAGCAATGTGTTAGATTTCTGAAAGTCTTTGACTGAGAAGAACAGATTTTCAAAATGAATGTTGGATTATTATTTCTACAAGCTATTTTCTAATGCTGATGTAGACACATCTTGGAGTGGTAAAAAAAAAGAAAAACACGAAGCATGAAGCATTTGAATAGTGATTTTGCCATTGATTACCATGGCAGCGATTGAAGCTTCAAAGCATTCGGGTCAGTCCTAGATACAACCCAATCAGAGTGACCCTCAACCTCTGCTACTGTACATGGATTTGTCACAGATTATTAGGAAATCATCTAGTTTCAAGACTAATTCACAGAGCTAGTGAGGTTCCAACAGAGGCAATCACATGGAATGAGAGCTGATACAAATGAAAATGGATATTTGTGGCATACATAAGGAGGTATCATGCAGTCACATTAGCTGTAGGGAAAACGATTTGATTGTTTTATTATTAAGCAATTAGAGTGCACTTTAACCCTCACTACTCAAGGTAAATGTTCATGAAATTTCCCCGTAGTGCAATCATGGTCTATTTTTGGGAGTTAGTGAGGTTGACAGTCTCTTCGGGATCACCTATGGCCCTATGGGCTGAAGAACTGCACTACACGCGTATAAAAAAGGTTTTAATCACACAGAGAGTGGGCTTTGACCTTCTCCTCAAGAGCAATCTGCTGTGTGATTACACCCCCTACTCCCCCTCCACACTCCCATCTTCACGCCGGGCTGCCAGAGGATTTCATTCCTTAGCCCTACCTTGTAAATCAATGTCCTGACAATTTACAAATCAGCCAGGGATTTGTGATTCATGGCGCCCCACTTGACCTCAGTGACGTCCCACAGAGGCGGGCCCGGGGGCAACGCCAGACACCACCTCTGAAGGGTACCAGCACTTAGGGCTGGGTGCCGAACTTCCATACTTTTATGGCACCGACTGAATTGCTTCGATACTATCGAGTATCGAAAAATGCCGGTTCCAAATTTCGATACCTAGCGTCAGTGAGCCAATAAGCATGCAGCATTCTTGTACCAAGATCTAATAATGCTGGTGATTGGCTGTCTAACGTTACACGTTGTAGAGACATACCAGAAAAAACACTATGTTACGCCCAGAGAGATCGGGCTCATGTGTGTGTTGTTGTTTTGAGAGGCTTGACTACAGTGTGCGCCACATACAGTAGGTGTAAAAAAATGTAAGAGACCAAAAGTGTGGCTCCATTTTATCAGGCTTGATGCCAATAGCGCTATGATGACTGGGATTTTAGCAGGTAATGTTTAGTAAACATTAAAATTCAGCCAACTTGTACATGGTTGTTTGTTTACTAAAGTAAATGTTACTGTAATAGGAGTGCGCGTGCATAACATGGAGGCTTGCTCGTAAAACGTTCTCTTTTTCCACCTAACGTTAAACGGTTCACTAAAATATGTTTCTGACAACATTTTGCTTGAAATAGGATATGCAATTGCTGGACCTTAATTCATATTTGATCTGCAACGCCTAGTTTGAAACTTTGATCTAAATATCGTAAGCCAGGCGTGCGCCGCAGTTCCGGAGTCATGCGTGTGTCGTGCTACATACACAGAAACAGACTGTCAAGAACAGGACTGAAACAGAGGGGTAACGTTATAGAAGCATGCTAGAATGCATAATTCCAGTGGTATTTTCAGCAAAAACCTTCAAAGACGTGTTTAACCTCAGAGACCTATATTTCATTTATTCAATTAATTGTGTTTAGTAAAATTCTAATGTTTTATCTTCATGTTGTATGATGTTTTTTGTGTGTTTTTTGGTCTTTTATCTGCTGTTATTTGTTGACATGATTTATGTATGCTCGTTGTCACTAGAAATGACGGAAACCTCAGTGTCTTAATGAGTTGAAATAAAGGTTTGAAATGAAATTAAATGAGATAGCTTGTTGAAAAGAAGTATAATATGTGACCTAAACTGGGACCCATGTAACGTCAATGTTAGATATTGTTTGTGTGTAGGTTTAGCTTATGGCTATAGATGGCTAGCTAAATCAAAAGCTGAAATGCATTAAGATTGACAGTAACTAATCAACTTGAACTAACATATAGGTTAGCTTGTTAAAATGTGCTTATCCATTGGGTCGGCTGGCTAAAAGGATGTATGCCAAGGAGCTGAAAAATAAAACAAAAGATTTGTACCGTAATGTGCATTTCTTTATGCATTTTATAAAATTGGTATAGAAAAAAGTATCATTCAGGAACTAGTATCAGGAACCAGTATCAAAGTCAAGGTACCGGTACCGAAAGGTTTTGAATGATACCCAGCCCTAGTCCTACACAAAAACATCAGTTACCTGCTTCAGATTAAACAGTCCAAACCAGACCCTGCTTATATAACAGGGGAACAACACAAGCTATTGAACGAACAACACAAGACTGTAAAGCAATTTGTTGTTTTTTTCTTCTTCTGAACGAACAGGAGTTCTGTGTTGTTTGTACACAAGAGGCATCGTTGTAGATGGTATTACAACACTGACAAATGAAAAGCTTGATAGTCTGGCAAAGAGTGCAGTTAGACGGAACAATCAGGAACAAAGTCATCCTCCGGTCCCTGGGCGATAATGTTTCCACTCCCATCTCTGGGCCCGCTACAGTATCTCAATCCAAGTGGTGAGCTCAGACAAAGTAGTCTCTCCACAGGCCCTAAAGTGTCTCTCTCTCTCTCACTCTAATGAGATGTATTGTCTTTACAGATGGCATAACAAAGGATTTAAATCTGCCTACATGCTATTTACACACATACAGTATGAACACACACACACACACAACACGCACACATTAACGTGACACGCACACATTAAAGTGACGCGCACACATTAACGTGACACACTCCAAATCAGACATACAATGTCCTCATTAGTCAATCACGAAAACATTGTTTGTGAAATCATTTTGAGATCATTTTTTCTTTCTCTTGTTCACAGCTGTCTGATGCCAATTCTTAAGCACAGGCCACATTTTGTTGGCTCGAATTGACTCACAGATATAACATTTCATATCCCCAACAGGGTATTTAAGGATAAATACCACTGGAGACAATAAAGAATGAAAACCAAGAAACTTTCAGGACAAATAATTTCCTGTCTTTGTTTAATGTTGACCTAAAGATCAGCTATTCAGTGTGCGCTCCCAGGAGAACTATTATAGACTTGATCTAATACTGCAAGGCTGGCTGATTTTGTTTAATTTCTGCAAGGCCACTCAAGACATTTGAGAACATTTGATACGAGGGAACTGAAAACAATCAGAGACAAAATGAATGAGTCTGTTCTTAATTACAATTACAAGCATGGGTAGGGCTACTGAATAAGAACACATTTATCAAAAGGATTTCGTGAGCAGTCTAGCGGTTTTCAAAGACGGTTTTTAGAAAACCACTGAATGCACATATCAAAGGAGCTTATTTCCACTCAAAGCAAAGCAGCAATGAAACCCTACGAATGACATCTGGGGGGTGGGGGGAATATATAAATAGATTTCCTTTCTTTCGTGAGCTACATAAATTATGGCAACATACAGCAATTGCTCATGGATTGCAAGAAATTAGGTTGGTTTATTTTACCACTGAAACTTGGCTCACCTGTATCTTAAGACTGACCAGAGACCAGCTCAGACTACTGCAATGGAGCTGTGTGCTTTGTGTCTAAAACTGGAAAAGTCAACGATACCTAAATGTCATTAGACTGGATGAACCATGAAATGCAGTAATTTCCCAAATACTTGAAGTTCTTTTAAAATGTTGTGTGTATTACACAATCTTTCTTTCTATCTTTCATAATACTACTGAAAAAGCAATATAGGAGGCGCTCTGTTACAACATATATAACATATTTAGTATGCATATGCTTAATAACCCCACAACTGTAAGTATTAGGGCTGACCCGAATGCTTCAAAGCTTCGAAGCTTCAGTTGTTGCCATGGCCACACGCTTTTCAAAATGCCCCGTTTTCTTTGTTTTTGGTTGTTTTTTACCACTCCAAAAATGTGCCTACATCAGCATAAGAAATACTTTATGGAAATAATAATTCATTAATTAATATAATTCAACATTAATTTTGAAAATCAGTTATTTTCAGACAAGGACATTTAACCATGAGAACTTCCAGAAAACCTATATACCACATTGTTCTCATTTACCCACCGCACTGAAACCTTCGCACGGGAAGAAAGACGCTTTGTTCGATTATTTGATGCTTACTACTGTAGCTTCGAAGCCCCAGAAAATGGTAATTGGGATAGCAGCACTAGTGAGTATACAGTATACTATTACAGAACAGTAGCATAATATGCAGGCTAAACTTCTATATCACTGGTTCCTGAAAACGGATGCTGAATTTATAACCTTGGAAACTTGAGCCCATCTGAAGACAGAATCCATGCCAATCAGAATGAGCAAGGCAGTGTTGTGAACTGGTAGATTAATAAAACATACACAGAAGTTTTTCAAGAGAAGTATGTCCATCCTTTGCCCTATTACTGACATTCTGACCAATATATGAGATTACAAAAAAATGTATAAACCTATTTCCAAGCCTCAGGGCAGTGCACTCTTTGTATTTCTGTCCAGCAGAAATAGGACATAGCATTACTGAATATTTAGGTGACATTGTCCCAACTTTAGCTACAGGAGAGCATACAAGTGTACCAAAAGTCCACATCAGGTCAAAAGCCACTATATAGGTTCCCTTTTAGAATAGGTCTACTATCCCACAGGACCCCTTGCCTTGTATGGGACACTTTTATTCTTGAACTGGCTCAGATAGACTGAGATAAAAAAGAATCATAATAATAATTCAGCTGAGATAAAATATGACTATTTTAGCATAGATTTTAGGATTCACATCACATATATAATTAAATTGCCCCATTGTGTAGCATTAAATCATAAAAAGATAGCTGGCATTATGCTGACCCAGCTTAATTCAAATGTTTAAATTCTTTTCATTTTCTCTTCATAGTAAAAATACATAAATATATATACGATATATATATATATTTTTCTTCTATTTTTCTTTTTTTCTTTCTTAATTTATGCAAATGCTGTTGCATCTGTGAGTTGCTGTCAGGACAACTCTAAAATCTGATGACAGCCATAGTGATTTTTAATTTCTGAGCTGACCACTCTGAGTCCTCTGCTGTCATGCTGATGGGCCTGGAGAAGACCTGCCCACCTCCTAAGCCCTCAGGACAGATAGGCTTCAGAAAAGCGCTGTGCAGAGGTGTGCAGGGAAGAAAAAGGCATTTCCAAGCTGAGTACTAACTAACCAAACAAACAGTACCCCTCATATAAACTGGATGATTGGTAAACTGGTTTTATTTCTTATGGTGAAAAAGTAGAAATCTGTATTAAAAGAGTATACCTGCCAACACATCTCATGTTTATATGTTGTTGTTTTTTTTGGTCATTTCTCCCTAGGTAAAGATTGCAAGCTATCACAATCCTAATTTCACCCACACCAAGAAATGTGAGAATGCTACACTGTAATAAGATCCAGTCAGAGTGAACCTCAGCCTCTGCTAAATGGATCTGCCATCCCTGACACCCAGTCATTGGGACATTCTAAAATGGCCTTGTCTCAGGATAGTCTACTTTCAAGAATAACATAGTCTGTGAACTTTCAACCATGGTGAGATGATCTTCAAAAGGGAATATATCTAGTGTACAACATCAATATAGACCTGGTTAAAAAAAAAAAAAGGTTCATACAATATAAAGTATAAAGCATTAAGTATATTAGCAGCATGCATGAAGAATTATTATGCAATCACTTTTAGTCGTAATGAATGAACGTATTGGATTGGATGATTTTAATCATTATCATAATCAAGCAGTTAGTGGTTTTCTATTTCAGTTGACTACACATCCCACTGCTGCCCAGCTGAACCATCTGGGAAAGAGTTGCCCACTTCCTAAGCCCTCAGGACAGATTGGCTTCAGACAAGCTCTGTGCAGAGGTGTGCAGGGAAGAAAAAGGCAAGCTGAGTGCTAACTAGCCAAGCAGCAACTGTCATGCACCCAGCCTCACCAGAGGGCCCCCAAAAGCGCTTGAAATGTTTCTTTGTTTTTGTTTTGTTTTTTTGTGATATATTATATTATGTCAATGGTAATCATACAAAATGCAATATCACGTTAACGGGCTGGCTAGTGAATCCTGCTTTTACTAATCAATACAATACAATCAAGACAACAGGATACAAGCAAAACAAGGCACGCAAAAAATACAGGAGCCCAGGAGCTGTAGGTGTGTGAATGATCAAGCATTGACATTAATGGGCGAAGCGAGTTCTGGCAGGACACTCTAAGTCATGTGTGGAGCGTGACTGCTAGCTGACGCTCCATAGTCCCACCTACACTGATTTGGCGGTCTATTTAAAGACTTCCCCATTCACACACACACCCTGTTTGCTGATGCTTTGCAAGTGTTGCTGCTGCTGTACCTGAAGTAAGGTTTTCAACCACAACTACTCTGTATTGCATGCAACTTCTCAAGTGTTGTACTCTGTACTAGTTACATCCCCTATGGGGGATTTGTTCGCAGTGCTCCCTGCTGTTCAGTTTCAGTATGCTGTTATGCTTTATCTTTGTGTTAGTGGTTATGCTTTAACCATTTAAAGTAATTTTTGTTGATAAAGCAAGTTTTGTTTGGAAAGGCTGCATTTGCACCATAATGCCTTCAGCAGAACTCCCATGGATCCGACCCGGGTACAAACAATGTCATTAGAAAATAGCGGGTATTGATGGACTCATCGTGGTCGCAGGAATTGTCTTGTCTCATCGATCTCAACATATTTCTGCAGTAATTCTGCCAAGGTATGGACATTGAATTTACAATGATATATTGATGTCAAATCTTCCTAGTAGCATCTTTAATAATAGGAGGCTAAAACAGGTTTCCATATTGTAACAAGATTTTGCTGACCTAGACGAACATGAACATGAATTATGACACAAACCAAGTCTATAACCATTATGTAACAGAAACAGATGAGTTGGCATTTGCGACATAGGACGTGAAAAGTACTGTATGTACCCAGGCCCTGAGACAAAATGGCCACCCACACTATGTGACTTAATGAGCCAAAATGCCATTAGCACTGTGACACACCAATAAATTAATCATCAACAGGCAACTTCATTACCACTAAACTGACGGAAGTGACTATAGATAAACTCAATGTCCACAATCCATTCTGCAACAGCGATATCTGTGTCTGGGTAAAAGGCATCAAGCTGTGGTAATGTGCGCAAAGGCACAGGGAAATCCATTTACTGCAATATTGCAGTGTGGGATTCTACTCCCAGAGACGTGTGCCATGTAAATGAGACTGTTGCGTCTTGAGGAGATGAGAATGGAGCCGGGTAATGACATTCCACTGCTCAAGGTGAGCGACTCCATATAAAAACGGGAGAGGGAAGTATGAAATTCTAAAGACTGAAGTGTCCTCTGAGGCATTAAGGCCACCCACCTTTTAGAGTTTGAGAGAGAGCTTCATACAAGCACAGTGAATATGACTGTCAAAATTGTTATCAAAGAGTGTTTTATGATGTCATTATGGGTAATATAAATGGGAGAAAGCGAGCCTCTTTAGCTGGTGGCTCCCTCTGAGATGTCTCATATCACTCAAAATGATTGTTTTCACGTCCCATTTGTCATGTTTACACGTATATTATGCCTGATGATGCAACCTTGTCACCGCACTGATGAAAAGCACAAAGTGGAGAAATCTTGTAGAGGATGCCTTCTGGCAAAACCGGGGCTCATCTCCATGTTTGCATTTGACAATGTGATGGCTCTCATATTTATCAAACCATGACCATTGCTTATTTATTCATGACAAGGAGGTATATGCACAGTTTGTAACCCTTAGGATATAGTACACATCAAATCCAATGAACATTCATCACATGACCATATTGTGTTGTTGATCCTAAAAATGTAAATAATATATAATGTACTGCAGGGTATCCTGATGGCTCACCACGCTAAGGCATACATTTAATCATGACCTGTAGGTTTGAATCTGACCTAAGACCTTCTCTCAGACAAAAAAGAACAGCAGCTTGCTGTGTCGATCAATGAATAAGATTATCTATCAATATACAGCTCATTTTATCATGGCCTCCGGTTTTTCAAACATAATTTCAATGCCATACATGTTCACGATTGTTACTCTGTAGTCTCCACAAACAACTTTTCAGAACTCTTCAGGGGTGTAGAGAAGTAGGAAATGTTTAATCTGTTTCCCTGTTTCTGTAAACAAGTCAGATTGTTGTCAGGGACAATAATCTTGGCGTGTTGACTTGTCAGAATCTATCGTTCAAATAGATGTATACATATTGACAAATTGACTACTTGTATGTTCTTTCACATTATGAGCATCAAAAGTAGCCTAACTGATTAATTTATTTAGGCTGTCTGGAAACTTGCTATGGCACACTTCAGAAAAGGTCTTCATAGGCTGTATAGTGCAGCTATGGCACCTTACTTTTCAGGTGTTAAGGAAATTGATAGCTATGGCTAAACTAGGTTATGGGCTGCAAAATAACAAGTAATTGTTAGGATCAGAGTGAAGGAGAGAGGAGCTTGACAGGCATAGAGCATTGCAGGGTTGGACCGTTTTGCATTAGGAAAATGAGTTTTGGAGCAAGAGTGTCAGTAGCCCTGAGCAAGTTACCTGGGAGAGCTCACCCACGGCTCTTTTTGTTATCATTTACAGACAAAAAGGTGTCACAATCCACAGTGTGGAGGGAAAAAGGAGCTTCACTGTCAGGGAAACAATAAAGAGAGTGAAAAGTGCTTTGTGTTAAAAATACAGAAACATTTAATGAAGTAAGATAACCAATGCGTCATCTTTTCTGATCTTGTTTGACATCAGGTGATATAACTTAACTCAAGGAAGTGCTTGTCACTCTCCTCAGATCAGTGGGAGGCAATGAGGCAGCAGTATTAGGCCTCCTGTGACCGCTGTCTTTGAGAAAAAGCAATCATTTTAACAACAAGGCTTGGTTGATGCTGGACTCCAGCCTTTGTAACCCACCTCCTCTCCAGAAAAGATTGATTCATCCATGACATCCCACAGCTGTTTTCTCTAGTGTGACCTATACAAGTGAAGAACATAGAAGGAGCAAGCCGGTGGCTCTTGAAGCTCTCAGGGAACCATAGTAGTAACAATGGATGATGAGATGGTAGGGGAGATGGTGGTGGGGAGAAAGAAAATCGAATAAAATGGAGGATTGAGACACTGGCAATGAAAGGCTCTTGGATCCTGTGCTGAAACAAAGTGGTGCATTAATAAGCCCTGACTAGAAGAGAGGCGCTTGGAACCAAATTTAAAAGACCAGCTGGTTCGAGAGTTGTGTGGAATGCATTGTGCCTGAAAGTATAGGGGCTGCCATGAGAACATTCACAAAAAGAGGGTTGCAAGAGTGGACACAGCACATTTTGAAAACCACATCTCCTCACCATCCATCCATTTGGTTGAAGTGTTGAAGCCAGAGAGTTTATATTTTGTTATTTTGGTGATGGATGGAATTTATTATATTATTTTGATATTTTGATCTATTTTGGGGCTTAGGAATAGGAATGAATAAATAAATGAATAAAGGAAAATGAAGGATATTGACTTGTAATATATATTGGAAAATTTGATGGAAAGTGAGAACAAAATATATTTACCACAATTGCATAATTTCATCAGGGGATGTGGCAGTCTCCTAATAGAAACGGAGTTATCCTTATGTAGACCGCAGAGTGCCATGCTCAATATTTGCAGAGTTGTATTGGGAGTACCTCAATAAAACACAATAGAAACTCGCCAATGTACTCTCCGCCAATGTGTGCAGTTCCCTTTCTCCATTCTCCCTCACTGTTTTAATGGAGCATGTAATGCCAGAGCCGCTTCTCCAAGATGTGCATCGTTTAGAGATGAGACATTAATCATTTACTGGCACACAAAGCACTAATTTCATTATTTAATGATTTGCACTGGAAATATCGTTAAAATGAGATTAGCAAAGCAACCGAGTGTACAGGCAATGCAATTGTTATGAATGCATGTATATTTAAAAAAACAAACCTTTTAAATCATGAATATTTTCTAAAAACACAGGACAACCTTAAGTCCCACCAGAAGAATATTGTATACATTCAACTTTGAGACAGATATTACCGTGTATGCAAAACAAGCATTGTGAAAAATGACTTAATTTAGGGACTATTTGCTACTTTTTAAGTTGGAAGAATGCATCTCTCATCTTGCTTGAATTGACTTCCTTGGATTGCACAAATACAAATGGGACACAAACTGTGAGTTTCTGTGGTCACTGTGATGGAAAATGTGATTAAGGAAACACGCTTTAACTAATCAGGGTTTTCTAATGGCCCTTTAATCAGCAGCCCTAATAACCCTGAATACCCTTACACACACACACACACACACACACACCACACACACACATGCACGTACATACGCACTTACACATGCACGCACACACACACATGCACACACATACACACACACACACACACACACACACACGTGCAGGCATGCACACACATACACGTTCAAGGTAGTATGTAAAAGACCTTTGAAAGTATGAAGGAAGTGAAAGAGGAAGTGCCTCTAAAGTAGTAATATTTTGCAGCTCTTTCCATACACAGGGTGCATAGAAAGAGAAAGCAGTTTTACCGAGCTCTGAGTGCACCTTGGGTACATTTAAAATAATACAACTAGTGGATCTAGTGCATTGTTGCTGGTATAATAATGTAAAAGCCAGGAAATATAAATATGTAATTTACCCAAATATGCCTTAAGAATAAATAGCAACATGTGCATTTTTCTTCTCTGATATAGAGAGGACCATTCTAGAGATTCATAAAAAGAGCAATTATGAGTATGTGAACCTGCACCTGTTATTAAAGTAATGCAGAGTGATAAACAGAGTCCAGTCTTTTCAAAAGGGATGAAGCCACATCCATGTAAAACATCACCATAATTTAACACAGAAATGTGCTTGCGCAGTTTTCTTTCTGGCTTCAAAGGGAATTTTAAACAAAAATAAAAACCTCTACATATTTGTACGAGGTGACTGTCTAGACAAGCAGCCTACATTCTAATGTCGAGAGATAGTAGGGTCAGTTTCTTTAGAGTGAGTGAACCTTTTTTTTCTCCTTTTTCTTTTCTTAATTTAGGACGAGTTTAAAAGTTTTAGCAGTGAGATCTGCAGTGATTGAAAAGCAGCCTGCAAATGCCCTATTGGCTTTTGTATTTCTGATGCATTCCAAAGTATCAAGTAAGGCAATACTGGCAAGTACTTCATACCACGTTATGTAAAAAAAAATCAGAACTATCCCTTTCAGGTTCAGGGGGGCTGTTTCAAAGTCAAATGTGGCCCTTTCCTTGTCCTAACACCCCCCACCCCGGCAAGGAAGGTTTAATTCTGTAAGGTGAAAGTGAGCCAGCTATCCATGTTGATACAGTGCGCATTTGCTTTGTCAATCCATGGTGTGTTTCCTTTGTCAACCCAGGGCCTTACAAGTGGACAGGGCCTTTTTAAATTGAAATGGGTGAAACATTGCAAAGGCTGCCTCTGGGCCTTGCAAGTGGGGGGAATAGAGGAACTGACTATAATGCCACAAGCTGGGGGAGGGTCCTTAGAGGGCCCTGTGTGTAGCTCAGGTCACCCAACATCACCAGTGCATTCTCGTAGTGGGGGTGGATCGAAACTGCAACATCTGGTCATTTAGTGTTAGTTAGCTAGTTAGCAAAACATATAATCTTCCTGCAAAACATCACTTTACCTCTCACCCTAAATGTAGTATAAAGGACACAATTATTGGTAAATGGGAAAGGAAAACACCATTCATTTTTGCCACAGGCAGAAAAAAAAGAATCTGAGCTTTGTGGGTTTTTTTTTTTGTCAACAACAAACACTTGAGAGGTCGATTGAGGCTAAAGGAAAGTTGTCCTCCTATGACAGATTTTAAACAGGAGGCCATTTTTTAAAGGTGTGGTCAATGCAACCACTATGGATGTGCCTGTTGTTGATTCAATTAATTAGCTATTGTCTGAAAGTGCATGTGAATGGAGAGGGGGGCCCAGAGACACATACTGTAATGTGCACTGGACCCAGAATTTCTCACTACATCCCTGTTTGTAAGACTGTGGTATAATTTTCAGCTGTGACACACACTGTCTTCTTTCAGACTGTTCCTAAACCAATTACTGTAATTCCATGCACTAAGGCCTATATTGTTATAGTTAAGTCTCTGTAATAGCAGTTTGTGATACAGAGTCAAAAGTTAGGAGTTAAAACATCCTACAGTACATTTCAGTTTGCAACCACCAACTTTACTTTTATTACAGGTCATTTCTCCTTTCCTCATCTTTCCATTTCTTTTTATTTACAAATCAATACTCACTAATAAAATGTTCTTGCCTAATTTTCAAGCCTAACTTGAACATATTGTTAAAAAATATCAAGGACGCCATTGATACTGCGACTGAACTCAACAAAGCCATGGGTGTTTTAGAAAAGTTTATCGGAAATGTGTTACATTAACATTAACATTGTTAATGTATCACATTAAGTCTCTTACTGTTTTGTTTTTTTGTTGATTTTGGCTATTTAGATGGTTTGTCATATTTCACTATAATATTGTCTGGGGTTTCAGAATCTTTATGTTTCATTGATAAACTCAGAACACAGTAGTTATAGCTAATTGATAACCCTTTGCTATGGCATTCTTCCAGTACAATGTAACCTTGAAGGTGAGCTTTTCAAAAACATAGTTTGGACATATCATACTGTGGCTGTCTTGATATCAAGAGTAGAGAAACAATAACAGAAATCTGTCATTCATTACCCTTTTTCCAAGTGTATGAAATTCATGTGGGGATGTCAGTATGACTAAAATGATAGAGCACTCATATATAACACATATTCAGGAGTTTTTGAACCAAGCTTACCTCTCAAGGTTACCTGTAGTTCCTCTAGACAAGTTGCAAATCTTGCAACTCAACCAGCTCTATCCCAAACTTAACAGGCAGTAAGTGCTGAGAATGAAAATCATGAAATTCTCCTTCATAGCGGATAAGAATTAGCATTATATTACACATTTATGAAGGAATAATTCTTAAACGTATGCAGTTTCAACATGGCATACCAAATAACAATCCTGTCATGGCTGCATAATATTTTTTAAATATTTAGTGTAATTCAAAAAGCTACAAGAGGATGGGAGGCTGAATTACTGCCCAAAAGTATTTAATAAGTTATAATGATTATTAGAAATAAGGATAATTGGGTCACGTAAGAAGAAAAAAAGAAAAAAAAACCTTGGCACGTGTACAACTACAAGTGGAAGTATTCAGGTTTTCAGGCAGTCACTGTGGGTTGAATTATGGTAACAAGAAATAACAAACAGCGCACCACTTAAAATGTAAAACACATTGGCTGGTATAACATTTAACAATTCATTGATCTCATGAGCATGAAAACTCTTTGCATCTAGGTGTGCGTTTATAAAACACTCACTTAACCTTGGCCACTGACAGAGTGCTCAATGCTGTCTCAGTACGGTAATTGCCTTCTACTATTATGATGTGCCTATGGATCATGGCAAGGCACCCTTGTGTGTGTGTGTGTGTGTGTGTGTGTGTGTGTGTGTGTGTGTGGAAATCTATTTCCATGCCCATGTCTGCTATCTGTCACATTAATATGGAAGACATACTCAAGCATATTCTCTTGGCCTTTTTCCTCAGTGAGTAATTTGTAGGCCCAACAATTTTTGGTACAATTCAATTTCTACTTCCTTGATAAGCAAAAAGGATTCATAGCCTATATTGTGCCTTAGTAAATTCAAACGGTTGCCTCACATGTGTCTCACATGTGCTGTAGAATGTGCTGCTCATTTTAAAGAAATGCATGTTTCAATGAATCTGGGATGCAAAATGGTGCAAACATGTTGCTATTCCCTTACAAAAATTATGGTAATTGGTATTTCAGTTTTACCATGATGCTGGCCATTATATAAATAATTTACCATGGTACTGCCATGGTAAAAGTCACGTATTGCCATGGTACCACCTTTGCTCTTAAGTAATACCATGGTATAATTAAATTTAAACCATGATACTGATGGTAATATCATTATGGAAATAGTATGATACTTTTTTGTAAGGGTTACCTGAACCCACATCACATGTTAAGCAAAATACATAACTTGCAAAATAAGTTTTTTCACTTCTAATGCCAGGACAGCATATAACTAGGTTTTTAGCATGTGTGGCAGGCTGTTTTGGCCAAGCTGTTGATAAGTACTTAATTTCACGGTCAATCTCCCAGTGGTGCACACAGTGAGATTGGATGGGATGGACATTTCCCCATATTGCTCACGACTGCATCAGGTTGTTTCAATCATTTGAGGATTTTTCTTCAACCTGGGCAGAGCCTTGGATTTCATCTAGAGCACCATGCTGAGGGAGATGAAATGGAAGCTACGAGAGGACTGCAACTCACCATGCAGACTGCATATGGCATTCGAAGGGTTAATCTGATGCAAATGTTAAGAGGCCCAGGGAAATATCCGGAAGAAATATCAGGGAGGAAATATTCACCTCTAAACAGAATTCACCAGTGGCGGACCGTGCATTTCACACCTAGGCCTTCAGTGATGTCCTACTTAGTCCGACTTCAATAAATACTTTTTACAATACCATCATTTATGACACCACGACTAGAGAAATAGTATACAGAAACACACTTACGTTTTTCTTCAACATTTCATTGTGTAGTTCTCTTTCCCTGCGCACCTGCTCGTTGAGCTGTGTGTCCACTCGGGTGTCCACTTGGGTGTCCCCGTAGCTTGCAAGTGTCCAGTCATGCTTTGGTGTCTCGTTGCTGCCTTTGTTAAACAATTTAAGTTTGCAAATCCAGTGTAGCTCCACACACCAAGTCGATCCTTTGCAAACAAAAGGCACTCCCAGCAGAATAATTTGCAGCGCCCATCGGAAGCCGTAAACCAGGGTTACCGCTCGTAGTTGCTTGATTGGAAGTGGCGGGTCAGGTTAACTTGCTCCGGGGTCGGCTGTCCTCGTCTCACGAGCTGTAGCTTCTCTTGAAATGTCCGTCTTGAAAATGGCCTTGCAAGTATAACTGCAACCAAATTGACGTTTTGCCCTCCTTCGGCCATTGTGGGTTAAAAGAAGTAGATATATTATATTTCTCTGCTAACGGTCCCCAGGTGTGGCTCGGTTGATCTGCATAGCACTGCCAGCTCGCACAAGTGAGTATCCAATCACAGGGCGCGTACATGTCACTTTCAACGTGAGGCCAGCTAGAAGGCCTTACTGTCAACAAACTCGTGATCTGATTGGCTATCACAATTATCTATCAACTGTATATGCCCCTTCATCTACAGTGCACAGATGCCCTCATTATTGATTCTGAAGGCCTCGGGCAGATTTCATACAGCCTGGCAACACAAGCTAGCTGAATTCTGATTGGATAAAACCTCTAACCTAAAAATAACAGCACTAGAAGGAGCACACTATGACATGAAGAGAATAGAATACTTTTAAATATTTAGGGAAGGTAAATTAAAAATTAAATTAACTTTTATCATAATTATGATCATGATTTCTGGTTATCTTAGGCCAGCAGAGAAGGTT
>OMKL01053213.1:0-28328 GCA_900302295.1 Parasudis fraserbrunneri | reverse complement strand
GAGTTTTACAGTATTCTTCTTGGATTGGGCCTCTCTCAAGTGAAGGCAAAGTCACCAACTCTGAAGCAGATACTTAAATGCACAAGGCATGCCGTTGCATGTCTTGTAAAATGCTACGTCCACCAAACATAAGGCAACCTTGTAGTGGTGTCGGGTAGGGCGTTGGAAGCTGCAGGTCAGCTTACTTCGTGCTATTGAGTTTCTGGTATGTGTAGCCTTTCCAAGTCAGATAGGATGAATCCCGCCTCTCATCATCTCAGGTACAGGGTCTGGTCTCCAACAAAGACGTCACACGCTAAAAATAGCTCTGCTCCACTATGATCCACTATCACATTCGATGACGTCATCACTCCGAGACCTAAGTGACGGGTGTGTCGGCCATCAGTGAGGAGACCCAGAACGACAGGAGAGAGCTGTAATGAATGCCTGCCATCTGCCCTTTCTTCTCTGCTCCCTACATCGTCAAAGGGCTCCAACTGGGTCCATGACTCTGGGAGGATCAGACATCAACTAAACTAATGACTACTGCGTATAAAAATGCAAGCTGAAAAAAAGAAGGAAAAAAAAGGAGGGGAAGAAAGTTTGGGGACATATAAAGCTGCACACAAGCATCTGAGATTTACGGCAGATGTAGGGGAGGGAGGGAGTGGGGAAATTGGGTGTCTAGGCCAATCCATTTCATTTATTGCTCGTCCATCTTCTTAGCAGATGTCTGGGGAGGAGGACTCAGGAGGGGTGCGAGACACGACCGGCTGCTTTATGTCTTCACACCCTCCTGGGGTCGCCGCTGGACTCACCTCACGCGGCCGGGCTTTTAATTGCTCCGCTATGCACAAGAAAAGTCGGAGAAGTAAGGACATGTCGTTTTGAACCCCCCCTCAACCCCCCTCCCCTCTCAGGAGGTTACCAGACAAGAGTTCCTTCATCAGTCGAATTAGAGGATTCAATCCACTAACATGATAACCTGGAGAGGCTCTTTAGATCTTTGTCAGCAAATCCACGATGATGTGGTGACTGTGCTGTGATGATCGGGTCTCCGCATTTTCAAATCAAGCGTCATCCAACCCTCGGTAGTGACAAACAACTTTTTGTTCTTCTCTCATTTCTTTTTGCGGGTGGTAGCCAATCACGATGCTCTCCCAGTTGTTGGGCGAATACTCTCGCTTTGTACAGCCGCCTCTCCAGAGCAGTCAGCCAAAGGGCGGAACGTTCCTCGTCAACATGCTCACACAAGCCAGGCTCAATTTGCCAGTGGACATATTTAATAGGAAGAAAAGAAGAAAAGAAACGATAATGAACATGCACGAAATACTGACAAATGTGATATAAATAGAAATCTAACAGGAAAAGAAAAAAACAGTGTATAGCCTTCAACAACGCAATGATCAACTTGAGAAAACAAGTGTCCTGGGAGCAGCTGGACAGTCAGAAAAGCAGTGGGTGAGGTCAGTGAGCATGTGGGAGACAGGGTCGTCACAAATGACATCTTGTCCTCAATCTGACAGCTTTTAGAGTAAATGACTTGCCTTGGGCCTATTCAGGCTAAATGAAATGATGACAAGTCCTTTTCTCCCCAACAACTACACTCTGAAATGTGGAGAGTTAGAAGAGATTCAAGTTGGGCTGACTCACTCAAAAGCTTTAGGCTACTTGAGGTTTGATTGTTCAAAGCACACGAGCTGTGGCAGGTTAAGTGGTGCTGTGTCATCTGAAAGTATCAGCAAAAAAAAAAGGCAGGGTGTGTGTGTGTGTGTAAGCGGTCACACTTGAGGTCAAAGTTTAGACAGACCACAGTTACAATGCACTCCAGAAAGTAGAGATTGATGAGAAGGTGTATGCGCTCTCACACACACACACACACAGTTGGCCCGGGACCACCCGGTCTCCTCGTGCTCTCAGCCTCACAGTGATAGATGAGGGTAGATGAAAGAGGGAGGGGGGGGAGGCAGAATAACAACTTCTGTTTTATTGCAGGGTGAAAAAGACAAACAGAGGATGATAGCGTTTCATAACCGTGGGGCCACCTCGCTGAGTCAGGGACGCTGTGGATGTACTGAGAGATGACGACTGACCTGTATATGGAGATGTTTTCTATCAGCTGGTTGGAGGCACTGTCGTAAAGGACGATTCCGCGCGGCGAAACGGTTAGCGTGACTTTCTGGAGCTTCTTGCCGCTGGCTTTGGCCTGGAGGAGGTGGGAGAGAGGAAGGGGAGGGAGGAAGAGGGAGAGAGCAAGAGGTAGACCCGAGAGCATTGGACACAGAGAGAGAGAAAGACAGAGAGAGGGAAGAGAGTTTGAGAGTTAGAGAGGGAGATAGAGTTAGAGGGGTACAGAAAGTTAGAGAAAGAGTTAGAGAGAAAGAGACAAGGCAATCAAGTCAAGCTAATCAAATTATTCATACTATCAATGTATTCAGCAGTAATGTAAATTGCAGCTCAGAAAGCAGTAATTTTTAATCAGGCACACTCAACACTTAAGAGAGATATGCAGTCAGACATGGGGTTCAGCAGAAGCCTCTTGATAGTCATCCAACACACTGCTAAAGATATACAACACCAGAGTCAAAAACAAGCAACTCGTTAGAATCTCTATAAACACACATGCTCACACGGTCTGGTGAAAGATAAAATATGAGAAAATATATTTTCCGTTAACCGCACAAAGACCCCTATACTCTACCAGGTTGTGTCAGTGATGTGACCTTTCACCTTACTAATTCAACCTATTATACAATGTGAGAGATTAAAACATTTCTAATCATCTCATTCAGCAGCCAAACATTATCCTTCCAAAGGGGCAATGAGGGCAGCCAAACAGATTAGAGCCATTCAGAGCCTCCCTCTCTCTCTCTATATGCTGTGGCAGTGTCCTGTGTCCCTCCATTCTGCTTCTTCTAAGTTCATTAGCTGACGAGCTGCCAGATCTAATAACAATAAGCCTTTTCCTCCACGATAAAAGCTGGCGAGTCATACACTGAGCGGCAGCAGCATCCAAGCTAATTGCATCCCCCCCTTCTCTATAGTGTCAGCTTTGGCCTGGGAGGGGGCATGACTAGGGAGCCAGCCGGCCGCTTTTCAAACAACTGGACGACTGTGTGGTTTGGAAGTGGTTGAGGTGTTGAGATGAAGTGAGATAAGGGAGAGAGAGAGAGAGAGAGAGAGAGAAATTCAAGTATCTGGGCATCCATATAGCGCGTGTGCCTCAGCCAATATGCGACCACATACATCCATCTGTGTGTGTGTGTGTGTGTGTGTATGTCCCTCACCGTGGCCACTATCCTCTTGACGGCGGCTGCGGACAGCTCCTCTCCTTTGGGCTGCTCCACCAGTGTGACCCCGAGGTACTTGAGCTGGAACACCATGCCCTCCAGCAGAGTCTCCCTGGTGTCCGTCCAGTTCTCTGGAAGCTCTGCACAGAGGACACACACACACACACACACACATCAGTGACATGAGGAACAAATGCTGCTACGATGCACCTGCCCGTTGTGACTCCCTCAGTTGTCAACTGTGAAACGACAACCGTCTCCGAGACGTACAAACTACTTAACAAAAAGTGATTAAATGTGGGCCATCTTGGGAGCTCAAGCAGGCCTGTGTTATGTGGCACAGGCCATGTTCCCACGGTTTGGATTCCAGCTCGTAAACTTTTATCGGATGTCATCCCCCCTCTCTCTCTCCCAGCTTTCCTGTTACCATCCACTGTGAGCTAGATATCAAATTGACGTTCGTGTTGCAATATGAAACACACACACACACAGGTATAGGCTGCATTTTTTATTAATTCCACAATACAGGCAATCGATGAGTGAAGTAGTGTGCGAATATGAGCAGCATCTGGTAGATGCACCTCACTGAAGTCCAGAAATATGAGATTAATATGAGCCTGAGTTGAATATGAGATTAGTCATTCAGCTGGAATTCCACTGGGAAAAAGCAGCCATGGCAGGTAAAGGTATTACTGTAGTTTACAGTAGTAATGTCCCTTAAAGTTTAAACCATATCAAAATGTAATAAACTTGAAACCAGACAAGATATAGGCCTATTATGGGACATATTGCTATCACAGTACCTGTCAACATCATTGCAAGGCCTCATACTTGCTAATAAAGCAGAAATGCCATAACATTTTTTAATAAACTTTGTCAGCTAACATTTCACCAAGTTCTCTGATGTGTTCTGTTCACTAGACCATTTGCTTCACAACCTTGACTGTCTGCCGTTGGCTCTCTCGGGTGAAATGAAATCTTTAATGTTCAGTGAACTGTACTGTAAAGAGTAAACTGACCTGAACATAGCCATTTCTGTCTCTCTCACCCTCTCCTCTACCTGTCTGGGGGTTGACAGCCTTGGACGTCCACTATATTTAAGCCCATTTCCAGCACAGTGTCAAATACTACGGCCATTTTAGGTCCTTCACTGATTTTGCCAGCATCAGAAAAAGCACAAACTAGTCAAATCAAAAACACCGCTGCTCCCTCTGATTGTTACCCTTCAAAAACTCTCTCTTCGGTCTATTGAAAACAAAGACATTCAGTGGAAATCTGATATTGTAATTTTTTTGTTTGTTGCGAGAATGGAATACAAAACCTGCTGTTTTCATTTCTCTTATCAGGAGAATGCCATGTGGGCTTCTCAAGGGCGATGTCCATCTCTCCTCATATAAGAAGAGGTATAGCCCCAGGCACACGGTCACAGGACTACAGCACAGTGGGGGGGAGGGAGAGGGAGAGGGAGAGAGAGAGAGAGAGATTTATTTTGTTCTTTCTCTATCATTTTAACAACTTGTATATGTTCAGCTCAATAAGTAGCCTACTTTGTATTTCATGTCAATAAAGCCTATTTGAATTTGAGAGAGCCAGAGAGCCAGAGAAAGACAGAGAGAGAAAGAACAGAGATGTAGAACAATTCCTATCCCTCTGCAAAAGTCAAGAGGGACCACGTCAGCAACAGCTGAAGACTGGAGTGTGTGCGCACACAGACACACAGACAGACAGACAGACACACACACACACACACACACAGACACTCCATCTACACTTTGTGTACACGCATGGTTGAGCCACGAACACATACAACAACACAACCATGGCATCTGAACCCATGCCTGACTCAACGGCCTTCATAATCACAAAAAGTAATTAAGCACCTTGTTCAAATTATGCTGTTCTAGATGCAAGAACGAGGAGTTTTCTGTGTAGCAACCAAACCACTGCTTCACTCGAATAGGGAACAACAGTATAAAGCTGGTTGTTAACGAACACTTTGGTTTTTACACCTTGTCACTTCTATGCAACTTAGCTGTACATGTTTCCTCCAGTCATCAAACAGGAAAACATGACAGTGATCAGATCAGAAGCAGAAGCAGATACACTAAAATAAGGATGCAACTACAAAAAAAAAAAGATTTCAAAGTGGAGTTCATTTGAACACATAACTAGGACTGCAACTCTAGGAAAGTAATTCGCTCCCAGACCAAATGACCAACTCCTCGCCACAGCTCATAAAACCTTTATGGAGTTGTCATTGTGTGGAGTGATATTGAGAGGGGGGCAGGGGGCTCCATCTGTCAACTGAAAAGGTCCATCAAGAGACGTTGCCACCAGTGCCACTTCTCTCCCTCCTGGGTGATATCCATTCTCTGTGACGCCCAGTGACCTCTCCTGCTGACCTTGACTATGGTGGAGCATACAAAATGTTGGATTTCTTCATGGCTTGTTGGTGTTGGTGCCATTTTCCAGCTCACAAAAAGGTGTAAACGGATCGTCTGGTTTCCACCACAGTTGGCCTTCCTGTTAAAAAGTGGCCTTGTAACAGCTTTCCACCATCTGTTGCAATCAATGTGTATTTACATGGAATCCTGGTGGATTTGAGTAAGATCTCATGAAATTCTCAGACTTTCCCAGTCTGAAATCAACACCTCAAAATTCCATGACATTCCAGGAATTCCCTGACCAGTAGGGACCCTTGAGTCGAGGTAGGCTGATTAAAGAGAGGAGGTATTACCAGCAGTTGCTATGTATCCCACAATTCTTTGCATTTATGTGGAGGGCTGGCATCATCTAAATGGGAACAGAATCCCAGTGATCAATGATCCTGACGCACAGAATCTGATATTAAAGTGTCAAATCTCAACATCCATAAATTTGTATCAGCTGGCTCCAGTAAATATTTTGCTAGTTAATTTTAGGGGTTTGAAATAAAGGGGTTTTGGGGTTCAAAATAAAGTCTCAACTGCAGGCAAATTGAAACTTTCGGGTTTAGGCTACTCATTCAGTCAGCTATAAATTAAAGTCACAGGTTAGGAGGTCTAGCCAATATGTCAACCAAAATTATTTGACTTGAGGGTGCTTGGTGTACAACTTCCTCATAAATACAGTATATTGCTGTGAAATAGCTTGCCACTTCATATTCTCACGCTAGCCAAAAATGTGACTGTTGCTGTTAGAAGCAGTAGCCGCAATGATTTGCTTCATGCTTTTAGTTGGATAATCCTGTTGGGGATAAATAAATTTGAGCTCTCAGGCTCGATTCCCGGCAATGGAGGTGGAGGTGATTTTCCAGAGCCCATATCCAAATCAAAGAATTTAGGAGGTGGCTGCTGGCAAAACGAGTATTCCTGAACAAGTGGTGCCAAACGGTTGAGAGAATCAAACAGCAAAAGCTCCATCTCCTTGAACTGGTCTGGTGGATGTAGAGGCGACAAAGACTTGAGCTGATGGAGCAGGAACTACAGAAGGAGCTGGAGAGTAGGGATGGGCACCAGCAATCCACAACTCATTTTTTACATCTATACTTGACTAGTGAAATACTAAACGAAATTAACATATTGCTTTTGTTTTGTCTGACACTGAAAAGGAAGAAAAAATGTCACACTATGGTTGGAGAAATCCCTCACCTGAATCTTGCAGTTACAAACTAATCTACATGGTTGCACTGTCAATATGATGTATTATTTCTGTTGGAAGACATCAGACTCATTTGAGCTGCTTGTTCGGCCTCCGTGTCATCCATACAAATGTTAGCTTTATTTTTCCAGTACTCGGGTACACGTTTTGAATGCATTAAAAGTACCCGACGACTAAATTACGTAATATGCCCATCCCTTCTGGAGAGGGAGTGCCATCTTTCACTGTTGTTTGGCCCAAAGGTCACCATGGAAGGCTTTGAGACCATGGAAGGCTTTGAGTTGTTCCTGGTGAACATCAAGCCTGCTGGTATTAAAAAAATGTAAATTAAAATAAAAAGCCAGTCTCCTCAGAATTTCCTTTGATCCTTAACAATCTGTTGTCTTCATCTGAGCTCACCACAAATACTTAAGTTCTCGCTCCAGAAATTGTGGAGGTGATTTTCAAGTACCTCCTGCAGCCAGATCTGAGGATCTCCATGGTAGTGAGTGTAGCCATCCAGCGCAGCCACACCAGAGGCACACTCATATCTCCATCTCACACACACACACACACACACACACACACACACACACACCAATGTCCTGATGTAAAATTCCATGACTTTTCCATGACTTTCAGTGGGGTCATCTGAGCAGAGGGACAAGGGCAACCAGTTTTTTTCTCAAGGAGATTGCAGCTGACTATACACGTGAAACAAGTTCCACATGCTTTCAAATGGTTTCAAATGTCGAGGTAGCCCTTCTCCCAGTTAAAGCTAGAAATAAGAGCGCCTTCTGATGATGCCTCTGAGACACATCCATCTGCACGCAGTGAGTGAGCAGCTTTGTGGGGTGCGACAGCACCTCCTTACCAGCGCACAGTTTCTGTTTAGCCTATAACACTAAAATGGAATGAGTAACATTTGGATATAGAAGCTCATTCAATGAAAATGAGAAAGATTCTATGAGTTCATATGCAGTCTCAAGTTTGCGGTAACAGCTCCAGGCTTTTTCTCTTGATGACACCACAGAGCCACACCACCAAGTTAGGGCCAAGGCCAGCAGCACGCCTTACTAGCGTTTCAGTTACAGTGGGCTCCTGGTTTCTCATCCGAGACCGCATATATGCTCAGCTATTCAAGGTCAGACAGTGGGCTTGAGAAGTACAAAAACGTGACTTCCCTTTGAAATCTTTTGAAGAAAAATAATGAAACTGGAACAGAAATAATCAAATGTTCAGTACAGGCTGTTCATGCAGCAGAAGCAAAGTTCGACAGACTACCATTGCAAAAATAAATCATTCCCCATTCCATGCTATACCCTTGGTGATTGTCCCCCAATAAATATAGTCCTTTCATGGCTGCTTGTGCGTATTTACACTTAGTGGAAACCCCGTCATTAGGCTGGGGAATCCACAGCCTTCAGGAAAATGTAAAGCAGCCATTCAGAGATGAGTAGAAGCTAACCTATCATATTCCCTTCTCCTCAAGCCCATCCAAGCAAACTGAATGACTGAGAATGGTTTTTAATGGTCAAAATGTAGCCTAACTGAACCCATACTTAACTAATGGAAGTCCACGAGGGAACGCCCAGGATTGAGGTCAAGTGCCTTGAGCTCCTCAGACTGGTATATAATCTGACTGTCCCCTTCGCTGATCCTGTTGAGTGCCTGGCTAAGTAGCAGTCTTACTGTAATGTAGTCTGCAGCAAAGAAAACACTAGATGTTAATCATGACTGAAATCAGTTTACCAAGCGGACAATAAATTGCCATCATGAGGTAAACAGCCACTTGGACTGTTTACAGAAATGGGTTCCATACCGTAAATTTGATAAAGATAATGCAGGCTAAGCTTAATCCAGGTATATTGACATGTCTTATGTGTGAGAGCTCAAATTCACAAAACTGCTGGTACAGGTAGCAGTGAACATCAGACCAATGGCAATTTAGCCATGTGTTACAAAGGCTTAAGTGCTGAATTGCTAACAAGCCTGCTCCATTGAAGTTGAAGAAACAAAGTCAGTGGTCAATCTTTGAAAAACCTGTGCTGTATGATCCAAGGTTTAAGACCGCCTTCAATCACACTGTATAAAGACACACACAGCACCCAGCGCACGCACACAGCACATACACACACACACACATACACAACAGCAGACCTGTTTTGGTCCAACACAGATCTCTGGGGTTATCCTCCCTCTCAACCTTCCTTTCATCTCTCCACAATAATGCTGGCATCAGATGACTGGGAGAAGTTCTCTAGGGATGACCAGCAGGTTTCCCCTGAATACAGAGTCTTAGGAAACCCCCCCCAGAGAAACTCTTCAGAGAGCTCCTGAAAGACGGGTTGAGGCAGACGCCGGGAGACCTATAGGTCAGCCTACCGGAAATAGAACAAACGTTCACAAACCAACAAATAAGTTCCACAGTTCCACTTCCTCAGCAGCGGTTTGAGTGAGCAAGAAAGCCTCAGCAAACATCTTGAGAAACTGCCACATTCAGCGGCTCTAGGGAGCGGCGCATGAGGCAGAGCTATTTTTAAAAACAGCCCATGTACTCAGAGCAGTGCTTTGTATGGATAATAATCCATTTCCATATTGGACACATTTACATTAAAAATACCCCCAACGCCCCCTCGCTCTCAGCAAAAACAGTGGTGATTAGTGCACACTTCAAAGGCTCCTTGGCTGCGCTGGAGCTCTGGATGGTCAGTGAGTGTTGCTTGCCTGCCTGTCGCTGCCCATAACTGTGCAGGAGAGCGGGTGCTGCAACACTAGTCTGCACTGAGAGCCAGTGGGGGTGGGGGGGGGGTGGAATGAAGGGATGAAGGGATGAAGAGAGGGCCACAGCTGCGCCAACATCAGTGGGAGTGAGGAGGGTGGGGTTTTTGGTCTGTCCGTGATCTTCAAAGGCCAGTATGGATAATGAGGCGTTAGCGGTCTTTCTGCCTTGTTCAGACTGCCGCTCTGTGGGGCCTGGGAGGGTTCAGGTGCCGTCGCCTCTGCTCCCCTGGGACACCATTAAGACTCTCCCAACTACACCTTTGTTGACATACACACACACACACACACACACTGTGCAGCGAGTCACACATGCACAAAACTGTGGGCGAGTCGGTCGCACAATGATGCTCACTTTGCATGGCGATATATGCATTATGGAGGGAACAGAAAACAAAACAAATATTTTCTATTGACAGCCCAAGCAGGGGGGAGAGAACAAAGTGAGAACTTATCCTCCCTTCAGCTGCCAACCTTGGATAAGTTCCAGATGAAAACCTTTCAGATAGTAGCTCTTATAGACAAAGAGAATCTCTGATATGGTGGCTCCTCTGCATTAAGGATAAGCTATTTGGTGGCATTAAAATAGAATATAGAAAAAGAGACACTGTTATTCACTCAGTTACTAAGCACCAGCATCATAGCATGCCACCAAAAAGAGCCTTGGCCAGAAGGGAAATACAGTATGAACATGAGCTACACACCAGAAAACTAAGAGTCAAAGAAGAGGACTGGTGGTCGACCGATATGGGTTTTTTCAATGACCGATGCAGATACCAATATCTAGGGAACAGGGCGGCCGATGGCCGATAATTATTGTTTTATTTATTTTTTTTTGCATCTGATAAAATACTATTTAGTAAAAACAAATGAGACACAAAAAGTGTCTTTCCTTTAGTAGATCTGCACTCTACTTATTATTTTAAATCAGACAATCACCAACAGACAATGAATTCAAAACTGACTTTCTTCTTTTTCTTTTACTTTTTCACCGTGAAATTTACTTGCAGTATTTCTAACAGTTCTGAAAATATACCAAATCCCAACAAAATCACCTTGAGCACTGGGACTGCAAAGTGATTCTCCCACTCCAGAATGTTTTTCTTGATGACATGAAAGATTAGAGGTTCTCTTGTTCATTGATTTGGGAGAAAGTTGTTCATGTTCCTGAATCTAGGCTGAACTGTCTGAAATCATAAGACTTTACCTTAAAGCCACAACAATGTAGGGCTAATGCCATACTTACATTGCGTGTACTCTTCAAAAGGGAAACATAGGCTATGCCTGCCAGCCTGGTATGCTACACCTGTGTGTGAACAAACTTCTTTGCTGCTTCTGATGAAGGCGCCAGATTTCGCCACCGAAACACCACGGTAACAGGGACACACAGTGTCGTAAAGCGAGCATGAGGCTGGCGCTGCGCTCAGACCCTGGTCTTGAGGTGGCTAGCTCTGGCGACGTTGTAAGGAAATGTGATTGACGCCGATGTCAACCTAATGCTTGTGGGACGCCACGAGGGGGCTGAGCCGCTAAGTGTTAGTGACTGAATCAGTGACTGAATGAATGAGTGAGTGAGTTAGTGACACAGCCGGTCACAGATGTGCTTCGCATCTATAAAAAAAAAAAAAAAAAAAAAAGAAGACGTTTCTATACATATGAACAGTTTATAGTATATTGAGTTAAGACTAGATTAACCTTTTCCAAGTAAACTACACTGCCCATTGGCAGACATTCACTGAGTCATGTCAAGGTAGCCAACGTGTCAGACTAATCTCTCTGCATTCATGCGTGGCTGCACACGTGTGTAAACCAGAGCCTGTAATCAGACAGCCAGTGAGACCACTCTGCTGCGGAGCAGGCAGCCGGTTCCCGTCCACCCCTCTCTGCTCCCGGGTCAGATGAGTCTCAACATGTCACAGACAGGGCTAAGCCAGGAAAGGAGGAGAGGAACAAAGAGTAAAACATGTACCTTCTTCCTCCCTTGCCGCCCACCTGATATGACCTCCATTCAAAGTCTGTGCAAGCCTAAAGATCTTTATATGGCCAGTGTGCCCATAGCCAGTGCCACTGTATTTTGAATAGAAATGGTGCATGCAATATCTGGTTCATCATTCACCCAAACTTCCAAACTGACTGGTCTACCTCACAGGTACATGACAGTGAACATGTTTATTGTATCACTTGTTTGTTGGAGTTCTCTTGAGGGATGCAACAATATCGGTATCAGGATTTTCCCCAATATTAAAAACCAATGCCCAAGAGTCATTTATAACATGTCAGAAATCACAGCAAAGGGACTTGTTTTGCACATAGATGCATGTTAAATCTTTCCTTTTTGTCCAAAAACTACTCAGTTTCCTTGCTGATAGAGGTAGGCCAAACCATTTATCCTGCAACTTAGATGGTTTCAGAATGTGTGAATGAATTTTGTACATTTCATATTTTGAAAAAAAGCTTGGAAAACTCATTTCAATAATAGTGTTCTAAACGTTCTCTAGTTATTCCAAATTTGATCAAAATCGTAATATGACCTTGTGCAATATCCAAATCGCAGAGGCTGCAATATTTGATAAAAGGTGAAAAATAAAACACCTTTCTAAATCAAGTATTGTGGTACTGCAGAGTAGCGCTGAACAATTAATCAAAATCTTATTGAAATATGGCCATATCATTCCCTCTGATATTGTGAATCATATCACAACTGCAATATCACTCAAAATAATCGCAATTAGATCATTTTCCCAAATCGTTCAGGCATAGTTCAGAGATGCCCTGGTCTACAATTTATCGTGCTCTAAAGACCTAAGAAAACATCTTTGTTTGGTACAGACCCCCGCAAAAATCACATAATCATTATTTTAATAATTGTTTTCCGTGAAAATGAAAATAATGATAGAAATAAAATCACAATTGCAAAATCTGTCAAAGGAATCTCAATATGATATGTTTTCCATATCACTCAGCCCTATTCTATAGAATGACCTATTTCCCAAGGGATTTAGATAAGAGAGGTTTAATAGCTTGAGGCAGTCAGGCTGCTCTGGTCCCAAAAAAGGTGGATGTGATTGATCAATTGATTTGCAAGTTATTACAAGGAATTTCCTCACAAAGTGGTTTGTTGTTGTCAAAATCCTTTGATGTGGGAAGGAATCAGGTATATGTAAACAGGGCAGGAATGCCAGGGTAAACCATGATGTCTACCAACAACTGCCAATTTCTGCAGAGTTCAGGCAGGTCATTGCGGCTTCAGAGGCAGACTTCCAGACATTACTTCCAGTCAGCGGTGTCTCTAGTCCTCTCTACCGCAGGGAACAGTTGGGTGTACACGCCATGCTAAGGCCAGGGCCATCCAACTCCTCCGGAAGTTACACAATACTATCGACGAATAACTGAGAACTGATGAGACCTTGCTGGAAAAAAAAGGTTTTACTCATAAGATCCAATAATAAAGGCTGATGCTTAAGATTGGACTTCATCAAGTTTTAATGAAGCTAAAAATACAGCGGCTATCGGTCCCCTGTGATGCAAGGAGAGATGCTGGGGAAGTGGGGGTAGCTCAGAGGTCTGGGGGAGTGGAATCAAAGAGACCTCAGGGGGCTGAGCCTGCGGAGCGCTGGAGTTCGGGGAGGGCGAAGCCAGAGCCAACAGAGGAAATGAGGCAGGGGATTTAGTTGAGAGAGGACAGGAGGTCAGAGAGAGGATCACTGTCATCCTCTCCGTCAACAGCCACCGACATCGCCAATAATGAGGAGAGAGAGAGAGAGAGGGGAGGAATATAAAAAAGAGAGGCAAGGAACAAAGTAAAATGGAAAGAGAAAGCTAATAAACAAAAGGAAAAAAAAACAAATAGCTAGATGAGGGCCTGAGAGGCAACGAAAAACTCATCATGCATGCACGCACACCCCTTACAGATGGAGAGACATCAAGCAACCAATCTAATGGACAATTAGTGATCAGGGACGTGCAACATCTTTTAATCACCATGGAAACTGCATAAACACTCCACTACGCTGTGAGCGCCAGACAGTAGTATAGTTAATGCTCCAAGCCAGTGAGTGAGGGAGATATGCGCGCAGCAATGAAGACAATGAAAACACAAATCATTTCTGTGCCATCCCGACAGCCTAGTCTTTTTATCATTTCGAGCCATTTCAGTTCCGGCTGTGCGTTTTGAGGAACCATCAACAGTTACTCACTGTTTGACAAAGGATGGGTGAAAGCCATAAAAATGACAACTGGCTGACACAAACAGGAAGAACAGAGGATGAAAATGCACTCCCAGTAACTAGTTCAACGGTGACGAGACAGATCAGGTTTACATGCCTTAGGTCTGAGTGTAGTGGCTGACTTCCTACTTGAGTGTTAACTAACCCACCTGCATTACATCAAACTGTGGGAGTCAAGAATCTGTCCGTCTCTGTGAAACTCCCCGCCATCTCTGATGTCATTCCGGTAACGATACCAGATCAAGTCGGCGAAGCCGTGAATACATGAGTAAGCTCGTGCGGTGTTGAAATCTTGGGTTACGGCAGTTAGTTATTCAACAGCCTGTCGTCAATGACTAAGCTGTGTGGGTGGGTGGGTGTGCTGGTGGGCAGTGAGCACTATCTGGCAGGGAGGTGGCCTGTGCCGGCTCACATACAAACACAAACAAGACTTTCAGCTCAATTAGCAAAGCCCCGCCACTCCGCAGCGAGTCGAGCCTGCTGTATCAACACTTTCCCCTTTGTGGAGGCTGAAAGGAGCTTCCGAGCATTGACAGCTCCCCACATGGTGTCGTGTTGGGCTGAATGAACGTGCGAGTGAGAGGAGAAAATCCTGGTGCGTTGCTCTGAGCCCTCTGATCCCCGGTAGAATGCCAAGCTGTGAAAGGCGCATTGTTTAGAGCCGGCTGGCCACGCTGCCCACCTACATACCTACTCCCCTGCAAGACGGGGGAAAGAATGGATCTCCGCTGGGCCTCTGCTCCTCTTAATACATATGCATCATGTATCCCGATATCCCATCATTTGGCAAATAATGGGGTCTCAGTTTCATGCCTTTGCTTCAACCTGGGACATTGGGAACGGTTGTTTATTTTGGTTGCCTTTTAACGTCTCCTCCCTTTGCTGGCACAAGGCAGGATGTTTAATCACGGACAGAGTTGACACTCTTTTCTCAGACAGGGAAACTGTGCTTGTGTGTGTGTGTGTGTGTGTGTGTGTGTGTGTGTGTGTCACAAGTTAATCTCAGGACCCAAACAAGCGGGGATCTGAGGGGAATGGCCTCATGTCAAGGACTAGACTGAGGTGTTTGAGTCCAACTGATGGACCAACAGCCCGACGAGACGGATCACAAACAACATTCTGCGATGGGTAACCGAGGGCACCTCGCAGGATCAATACTGGGCAATTCCAGCGGTATGGTGCGAACGCCAACCAATCACTAAAGCAACACTTGTTTGTGTAAGCGTTGGATGGATGGATGGATCGGGAGCTGGACTGACTTCAGGCCTCAGCTGACCCATCAGTCTTCTCTCATCTCACGGAGAGGAGTCATCTGGAAAAGGGGGGGGGGAGAAAAAAAAGAAAAGAAAAAAAGACCCATTCCAGCATTATTAGATTCCAATGAGAGCACTTAAGGATCATTTAGAAACCTGCCGACTCAGATGAGGGAGGCTGGCTGGAGGAGTTCAAACGTAGTGAGGAGAGAAGGCTGACATACTGATAAAACGGCGCTTGTTCAGAAGACTGCTGTGATGCTTATGTCGTTGTAGAGCATTATACCTGCATGAAGCATCCAACCGCATTCTTCTGTTAAGGCTGTTGTTGAGTAGTGCTAGGCAGAGACCGGCACCACTGCCAGCTCCAAACAGGAAGAGCTGTAACTGTCACAGGAAGACTGAGAGACCATTGTCAGAAAGAAGGAGAGAGAGGAGTGTTCCTCTGATTATGGTGCGACTGTTGGCGTCTGTCCGTGCCTAGTGCAGGGACTGATCTAGTTTCTGATGTTGACCGTTTCAACTACAGCTGCAGAGAATGTTTTAAGCTGGATACTGTCCGAAGCCCAGATCAACATGTCCCTGAAAGGCGGCATGTGCAGTCATGCATACACTCATACAACATGCAGTCCGCAGACGAATGCCCGCAACAAGACATAATTACAGGCCGGTCCACTAATGGAACAGTCGATACAAAGTAAGCAAGACTAATGGGTCAGCGGAGGTCTTTTATGTCCCACGGCCAATGTCCTGCTTCTCCTTCACTGTCCTTGGACAACTGGATGCTCTTCAACACCAAGACTTAGACCACTGGCTTAGATATTGTTATATATCCCAGCACATACTCAAACAGTTACAGACGGAGTGTTGTGTAACTGCGTAGCTATCAGCGTTTCATTTTGGGGACTGTCCCAAAACAATTCCAGTTACGTGAAAGCGGGGGATTTACGGAGGATAAGAGTTTTATCGCCAGCTTCTAAGTCCTAACATTGAGACACGTGTTGTTGAGCGTCGGTCAAATCCACTCAAAGGAGTAAAGTGAAGAGTGGAAGGGGTAAAAAAAAAGAGATGAGTGGTCACACCAGTCAGGGATTAAAGCCAACATCCTGCTAAGGCCGCAGCATTACTCTCTCAACAAGAATCCCCGGGTCATGACACGGATTCTCTTGACGCTCTGTGCACCGCCGCGCTTACAGTGGGGTTGGTTTCTGCTGGAATCCAAGTAGCTTTGACAAAGTAAAGATGGCATGATGCAGCATTTCTACATATGGCCTAGAAGGAGATTTCAACTGAAACATCCACTAGTTGCTTGTGTAGGGTTGTATCCATTTCAATGCTGTCCGTGATATTATAGATTCAATAATTTTTTTCTTTTTTTGCTTTCGTTGCTTACTGAAAACACATTTGATATGCGAGACAGTAAATCATTTTCAGTTGTGCCATCTTATTTTTCTGAAGAGAAACAGATCATGGTCAATTGATGTGTTGATGAATAAAAATGTCCATAGAGGAATCTCCCAGATTTCACCAGCATTCAGCTGTCTAAGATACCTAAACAGGACTGGAGTAAGAACATGGGGTCGTGGGCAGCAGAAATTGAGCTCATCCTTGTTTAAGCAAATTTCACTAGTAGTAGTAGCTACCTTCATCAGTTCATGACAGGGCTGTAATCAAATGTCTCACCAGGCCTTGGCACAATGACTGTTGGGACCTTAGGAAAGACCATGTCCAGTTGCAGAAACTGGTGTGGCCTGACATTGTCCTCTCACACACAGCCCTACTTCAATAATGGAGGTTGAAGTCAAAAGCCTTTAAAAAAAAAAAATGGGAGAATGTCACTCATTTTAAGAATTCACATATGTTCTTCCTGTGCCCCAGGACAGTTCAGTCAGTCCTTGTGAACATGCACCACTCTCACCTAAAGATTCAAATCAGAGACACCCCTCCAATCGGTGATGTCACTGGGATGTAAAATCTGGGGCTGCTCCATAGACAATGAATGGGTATTGGACTTTGTGAGGCCATAAAATGTTTGTGTGAGCTCTTACACCAAAATGGGGTTTACAATCTACCACTGCTAGAAGGTCTGAACCAGAATTAAAACCTAATTTGGGTGCAAGAGCTCACACAAACATCAGAAATTCAGAGCCCCATTCATTGTCTATGAAGCAGCCCCAGATTTTACATCCCAGTTACACTACTGATTGGAGGGTCCTCTCTTCGATTTCTAGCTTTAGGAGAGTGGTGTGCACTCACAAATACTGACTGAACTCTCCTGGGCCACAGGAAGAACATATGAATTCTTAAAATGAGTAACATTCCCCTTTAAGAGCTGCTGTCAAACGAAGAAACGAGGGTCAGACTGGGAGCATGGCTGCTTTGACAGAGCAAGTCTTACCTGAATTACGTGCCTCTCCATGCTGTGAGTGGGGACAGGCAAATATCTGCTTCATCACCAGCCTGACATCCCTTACTCGCCTGCCAAAGGCCCCAGAGAGATTCCTCAACCTTTATGGCTTGGCTGACAACTTAGACAACAGAAATAACATTATGGGCCAGCCAGTGGCAATGGGTCAATCTGTGGGAATCCAAAGATTCACTTAAGAGTAATGACGCATACCGCCCTCGGCCCGTCCTGCTCGGATGCATTGTCAGTGCTCAGAACAGAAGGGGAGGAGGGAGGTATATGAGGGGAGCGAGATGATAAATAGCTTCACAGAGTTCCCCCACCGAAGCGACCGGTCCGGCAGGCCATATAAATAACCTCCTACTTTATTGGGATTTGTAGGCCTTCAACTTGCTGAAAATAGCCTCAGGTGGCATTTGTTTCTAAAGGCAGTGCAGTCTCCCTCCAACAATAAGACTTCAGAGGTGTGAGCTAGCTATAGCCCACTGACCATATGTCTAGTCATATGGGTTAAGGAGATTAAATAGCCTAGGCTCCATCTTTTCTAACCATGAGATCATGCAGGCTAGTCACACTGATAGTACTGACTTTCTTATTGGCTCTTTCTTATTGGATTTTTTTTCTTCTTTTTTGTGAGTAGCCCAAGTTAGGATAATAACCTAAATACATATAGCCTATCGGTACCATTTCTGTTAGACCCTGTCTTTTCTGGGCTGGTTGAGCCATTTGAATGAATAATATGAGAATAAATAAATAAGCTCCTGCAAAGATAGAGCTGAACATTAGATGTAATTTTTTCACTACAACAAGATGGGATGAGACAAGACACAGTGCCTGGTTGCCAACAGATGATGCAAACAGATCACATTTTCTGCCACACAAATTCATTAGGCCTAAGTTATAAAGATTTAACAGAGAGCCAATCAGCGGTAGACCAATCACACTCTCATATTAAAAGTTAATATCTGCCGCTTCTAATCCTACTGTCAAACGGAAAACTGAGTAGCTTACAACTACTGCCTCAAGATGATAAAAATGGACTCTCAGAAAAACAGTGACAAAGCATGATTGTGCAGTCCTATCCACACATTACATACACACTCACTCACACACACATGTGGTTCCATACAGCCCCAGAGATACAGGAGATCTAACAGGCCTATAAATCTCTGGGAACTTTACAACTCCATAAAGGAATCCTGCAGGAAGCAATCTCCATTACAGGCTGGCAGGTCTTTTTGGATGACTTTGTGCAGGGGACACAGCACCGGCCAGATCAGGGCCAGAGGTAGGAACTGGCCAGTACAGGCTACAGAGAGGATACAGAGCAGGAACATGGAACATGGAACCTGGCTAACTGTCCTAGAGCAAATGGCACTTGTGACAACCTTCATTATAGGTCAGTGGTAACAACTAGGTTATACAGGTCTGACATTCCCCATCGAGATAGTCAGGCCGCATAGCTACTAGCTAGATGTATTATTTAATAACAGCCCCAAGGTTTGTCACTCAAATCAGGGACAACATGTGAATAATGTAACAAATGCTAATCAGGCAACAGCTAGGCTACCTACCACCCACAGCAACAGCATCAAGTGTTGACTAACACATCTAGGTGTTGGATAAAATAGGCTGCCCAAATGGCTCAGGGTCACATTCACTGCTTACTGCCCATCTGTCCATGTATGGGTCAACTGGTTAAAGAACCTGACATCTAGGCTAGCCTTCTCAGTGTTGACAGCCCAATGAGAAAGAGACAGGCCCTTGACTTGCAGTGTGGGAGGGAACGTGCCTCTTCAGTATAGACAGGGATTTTCTGCCTCCTACATTCCTTCAGTGTGCTGGAGGGAGAAAAATAGGGCCTTCATGACCTAAAAAAAAGAGGGTTGATGTCAAATTCCACTTTTCTCTCCAAATGGGCGCAATTTGGATGGAATGGGAGGGCAGTGCAGAGAAAGCCTTTGTCAGCAAGCTGCCAAGAAGCAAGTGAGCTGCTTGAACTCTGCAGGAAATGACATTGGTGTCATGTTCTATTCTATGCCGAAGCATGCGGCTGGAAAACCAGAAGAGATAAAGACTTGTGGTTTCATATATCGCATGTTCATATAAAGTGAGAACCTGTAAGACGCTGTGTGATTCTCAGTGTCAACCCCATACCCCATTATGATCTAGAACCTGTGGCAATGGGAGAAAAACAATTAACTGCTGAATGATGCCAAAAGAAAAAATAATACATTTACAAGGCCAAAGCTATGCACAGGGAAGAGAGAGAATTAGGGTGGAACAACTAATAAAACATTTATTGAAATCGCACTATGGTCTAGTGCAATATTGAAATCACAGGAGGCTGCAATATTTGTTAAAGGTGAAATGTGTGTCAAAAATACCTAAATTTCGAAATTACTTCTAAATAAAGTATTGTGGTGGTGCTGCAGAGATGTCCCGGCCTACAAATCGTATTCTACAGACTTAAAGCTACAATAAAGATTTTCTGACCATCTAGGGGGTCGTGAATCGCTACTATAAACGACATTTTCCCAAAACGAAAGCCTCTTCACATATCAACATTAAATGCAATCTTGTTGTAACAAAGAGATTTGCTGAAACAAATCTGCGTTTTTGTGCATGGATTACAAGATTTCAACTACAATACACACATTTCTCTTGGGCATTTCCTGGTTGTTAAACAAGGTAGGTAAATACTTCACTTATAAACACAATACTGTTCAAACAGCACAATATAGATGTAATTAAGAGAGTCGCTGAAAAAAAACTTTTCAAATGCATAGGTTTATGAAATAGGCAGAGCTAAAGCGCTGGCCGGGTTTTGTCAACAAAGAAAAGAAAAGAAAATGATGGAATAACAACAGCTGCTGGTAGTGCAGGTTGATTGAGTAGGACACCATGGCACAACGGGACCTTCTGATAACAGTTGGTCATAAGAAGTTTTGAAAATGTGAAAAATACTGTCAGAACATAGTTATTGCAGCTTTCAGAAAACATCTTTCTTCCCCGCAAAATCACACCAGTGTTTCCCATAGGTTCCTAGGTTATTTGTGGTGGTGGCAAGCTGGGACTGGTGATACACAGTCAGAGCAGTGGAATGACAGTGTACCTGCAAGACAAGACATTACTAATGTGTTATTCCATCAGTTTGGAACATCAAAGAGCAGAATTTTTACACACCTGTAGATGGACAGGTGCGTACAAGACCACGGGCCGACAACATAGAACAAAGAACTCCCGCTCTGTCCTCTTTACTTACAATCAAAAGAGATTTATTATTAACAACGTTTCAGTAAGCAGACCTTCATCAGGTTATCTGGTCTGTGGACCAAAATGTTGTTAATAATGAATCTCTTTTGATTGCAAGTGAAGAGGACTGTGTGCAGGAGTTCTTTGTTCTATTCTATCAGTTTGGGAAATCTGTTTGATATTGTGGTGGGCCGCCACAAATAAACCTATGTATGGGAAACACTGCACACCACGATCATTTCAAAAATGTTCTATGAAAATGAGAACAATGGTGCAAAAATGATCATTACCTCAAATATTGTGAATCATAGTACAAATGCAATATTAGACAAATTAATCACAATTACATTTTTTTTCCAAATCGTTCAGCACTAGAGAGGATGATACTGAAAACAAGTGTTAGCCTAAGATTAAGTTGATGTGTGTAAAACTCAGCTCAATGGTGGTGACCTTGTAAGCTACTACCAGTGCAATGTAGGGTTAATTAGAAATCATATTGCACTGGAGTAGGTCTTGCCGCGGTTTTCATTCTGTGCTCCACTCGGCAAAACAATGGCACCTGCATAACACATAGGCTACATCACCCAAACCCAAACAAACAGTCTAGTCTACCTTTTAGCATAGGTATGTTAGCTTCCTGTAAACAATGAAACAAGCTGCTTTCTATTACCAGCTGATGATATGCCAGTTAAACAGTGCTTTCTGAAATAATGCTGTGTCTCCACTGAAATCAACAGACTGAAACAAAACAAAGTTGTTGTAATGTTTTGACCTTAAACAAAATGGGATCCTCCAATAAGCAATGTGGGTGAGAGGAAATGCTGGTCTACGCCAATAAGTGTGTGTGTGGGGGGGGGGGGGAGCATGGCAAAACAGAGAGAGAGGATAAGCATTTTGGCCCAACTTCAATCTGGAGTTGTGGCAAAGCTCAATATCAGCATCAAATTTCAGCCTTGGCCATTGGCCATCCATACCCTCATGGCCACTGCCTGGCCAGATCTGGAAGAGGCCTGCTAAAAGTGCATCATACCCCCGAGGAAAGTGGCCCAAAACAAGGCACTGGTTGTATATCATGGCATGTGTGGCATCTTGCTGCCAACTGTCCTATTGTCTATGAAAAGAGGGGAAACGCGAGGGATAGAGGGGCATTCCCCCTGTGAAACCAAACATAAAGACTGTCAAGTCAGGCAGCTAAGCCTGCCTATGAAAGCCATGGTAGTGTAGTGTGATCATGTACACCTGCCTTGGTGAATGCATTCAGTAGACTGTCTGTGGCAGGGCTGAATATAAACATCAAAGACCAAATCCACCACCAGAAACCCCAAGCAAATGCCAAGGTAGATTTTGGCTATTAAAAGTCGTAATTTCTGAGGTACGCACAATGATGAACTGGAGACGCCCTAAAAACATGGGACACCCCATAATACCACAATGATGCATTCATTCCCTCTCCTAGAGCCACTCATTTTGTTGCACATTATGTATCGCTTAGCAACAGAGCGTTGCTAGGTTTGTACAGTGAGTCAGGCGAACACTCGTCCTCACACCTCTTTCTATCACGTCTCTCCCTTGCACTTCTATATCCATCATTTGCTCGGAATTCCACATACGAGCGCTCTACCTTAGATATCTCACGAGCCTAACCTTCGGCAAATTTTGGATCCATCTCAGTAACTGTAGTGACGTGGCAGACAAGGGGGGTTTCAGAAGACCTTCATGAAACTTTTCATCGTGTGGAACCCCACACATAGGCTGCCGTTCAGTGGGGTGGGAAATTAATAAACTAACGAGATAAATAACGTTACATATTTGGGGATGCATAGTTGTAAGCTTTAAACTAGCTACAGCTGTCTGAGCAAACCAAAGAAATAGCTACCATCTGTGGCGCAGTTGACAGTTGTGTGTCAAGTTCAAAAGCAAAAAAAAGACAGCTAGAGTCTCTAATTTAGAGTCGAAATACAACGCTACTGTATTTCAAGGTATTTGAAACCCATAGTTACATTACATGTGCACCAAGCTCAGGACTTCCACTGACAACCAAGTTATTCTACCCACGTCAGTGTATCCAGCTACATCATGCATTCCCGCCGGCAGAGTACGAAACAAGACACTTACAAAGTAACAAATTACGGTCTGGATCGATATGCTAGCTATATTCGCCGAGGCTAGCTTAGTTTAGCTTACTACTACTGTTCAGCTAAGCTAGCACCGTTACGGTGTGAATTTAGTAGAAAGCTCACGCTCAACACTTACTTTTATGTCTGCCCACACCCCATGACTGTTTAGCGATACTGGGGCTCCGAATAATTGCCCTTCCAGCCGATTTCAAAGCATCCATTCCGGAATCCAAAACTGGGGCAAAGAGCCCAACAAGCGTCTGTTTCTGTCTCTCGAAGCACTTCGCTTGGGGTACAGCCTTCCCTCCACCAAACTTTTTCAGATCTTTTTTTCCTCCGCTTCCCGGACAGCTCGGAATCGATGGATAATCATGTTCGTCCCTCTGGGCGGTGTTATGTATGTAAATTAACCGGATAATGTACATGACGCGTGTTTGTGGAATCACGCGAGCGAGGTCGCCGCAGCACCGCTCGTAGCCCGCGTGGGCGGTGCTACTGTCGAATTTATTTATTTATTTTATTTTTGTAATTCCCATGCATCTATTGTCTTTTATTTGACAAGAGATGGCATGCGTGTTCATTTTGTTAGTCATATCATGGGCTTTCCATTGTTAGACATGTCTCATGTTTAATTCAGCCCTAGGCTACCGACATTTATCTTTGCACAGGTCATAAAGCTACAGCCTTTTTGATAAGACAGTAGCTATGCCATGGCACTCCTCATAAATCCCATTTCAAGTTAGGTACCTTCAAGTTAGTTGCTCATTTAGAAGATACAATACAGTATTTTGTTCAAGTGCATCTCCTCCCCTAACCTAATAAGTCACATTCTATGTCAGTGCTCTGACAGCCAATCATAAAAGTGGAGAGCTGCATGGGAGGCAAGACCGTAGCTGTTTCTTGAAGGAAGCCCTTTGCAGTGAGTCACTTCTATTGTAGACCCACACCAGTTCTTCTACAGCTGAACTGGGGACACCTGGATCAAGTCAGAAGGTGCAAGTGGGAGAAAAGGAAATGGGAAGAGCTGTCTAGAGACATAGAGGAAGAGAAAGAAAAGAGATATAAAAATCTGCATCATACATAATGAAAAAATGTAATGCATGGGAAGGGATATCTCAAATATCTTTATACATTGGTACATAGCGCCATATTTAAGTTTTGGATAGGTCAAACCTTTTTTCTTGGATTAAATTAGTGGGCACCCATCCTGTCCCCAAATACCTCTTTCCATTTCAAATATCTTTGAGCTTACATCATCACATTTATCACAGAGGTATGGCATTCAAAAAATCCTGCTCTACTCGATTTCACATGCTCAAGACAGAGAGAGCTATAGAATAATGTGTCCCTAAGTACATAAACATCCTGTTCTCTGCCACCTAATTTCAGTTCTCACTCTACCGCCTCTGACTGAGATGTTCCATGCTGAATATAGTGATGACATTTACTGCAATAAAGCTGGATCAGGGGGCACGGAGGACTCATTGTAGAGTTCAAAACAAAATCTCTCTACTTAGGTACTATCCCTTTGGAGTCCCAGTTAACTTTCATGGTTTGCTGCTGCTAACAGCCCCACTCTGATGATGAACGATGAAAGAGTGTTCCTCAACTTTGATGGCATCCCAGTAAATCTGCCTTCCCCAAGATCCACTTGAAAGCATATAAAACGCAGCTGGACTTTTAATTCAGAAAGATGAATGATAAAGCATGTATTTGTATATATGCACGTTTAAAAGGAAGGGGGAAAATAGATGGATTCTACTTTAGAGAACAGAAGATCAATTGCAAATTTAGGTATGCAGGTTGATAATCTGTTCTGAGTCACTATATGACAGATGTGATGAATGTGCTTCAGCTACGTATTCGTACACGTAGATACATAGATTTGAACAAACAGGACAAGTCATAGCCATGGCCTTGAGCGTCTATTCATAGCAGCAACAGATCCTATCTGCAATTTCTCATTCTGTGTCTTGGCCAACTTTATTCACATTAAATGCCCTCTGTATTTCAATTTTCTCTTCATTGCAGATAACTAATTCATGTTTAATGTTAATTTTCCACTGCCCTCATTTTCCAAAGGGAAACATTTCAAGGCTGAGGGAATGGGAAGGGTATTTTTTTATCAGGCAATTTAACATTTTTGAAAGGACATTATGCTTATTGAGTAGACCAAGAGGAAGATGAGAATAAGCTGGAGTTTCTCAACTATACCACCATCACCTGAGATGGAGGAAATTAAACAGCTGGATTTACTGTAGATTAGCATTGCCTAATGGCACCCTGATGTTTAGTGTAGACTTTGCCAAATGCTGATTGTTAGAAAAACCCCATCATAATTTATATTAAATCCAAATGCTAGACTCTGACAAGCAGCAATGTCAAACTAGAACTGGAAGTGCTATAAGGTCCTCAGGATTGAACATAATACAAACCATTCTCAATATACTACAGATGTATTCCCAACCTAGGTATCAGTGGAGAGAGGGATGTAAGGAGCTTTGCCATGCTGAAAAGGTTAATTGAGCATTTTGGGGGAAAACCTGCTATGGGATGGAATTCTGAGTGCAGAAGGCTTCTTTCATGCATTGAAATTGACAGTCCACTTGGCAGACTGTCTCACTTATCTCCCCTCAAATTTCCAAGTGCAATGGATGAATTATTATCGTCCAACTCAAACTGTGGCAGCCCATAATTTGTTTCCCTTCATAGTTCCATCAGAGTGAAATCTCAGGCCCAGAGGTCAAACATAGCTCTAAGTCCCTGATTGTGATTATTTATGAGGTTACAGAGGCGGGTTGTCGGATATTGTCAAAGAAATAACAAGAGTAGATGTGCTGAAATTCTCCGACTTTTGAGGATGACTTCATTGATCCACAGCTCCAAATATGTTCATCTGCTACTATTTGCAAAGAGCTGCCAGACAGTTTAAAAAGGAACACAGCTGGGAGCCATGTTATTTCTAGCTAGATAGAAGAGTGGTTAGCATGGAAAATTATGTATGAAATTCTTGTTGGGACTAAATTACATTTCACAGCAATGAAAATGGCAAATGAGTAGTTCTGGATAAAGCTTATCACCAATCTTTGTGGAGAGATATTTCTGCAACCAAAGATACACACTGCCTCCTAGTGGATTTAAGATGACAATGCAGTGTATGAGGAAAAACATGCCTGATTAAGCATAGAGGCTCCAATCAAGTCAAATTGTTACACCGTGACAGCAAGGGCTACAACTGATTTCATGTGGTTACATGCATTTACAGACACAAAGTGTCAAGACTAAATGGACAGGGAGAGACACCAGATGGGCACCAACTGCAAGAAAAAAATGTTTATTCCTTGTGAACCTCACAGAGAGCGAGAGCGCAGCCAAGGTCAGACCTGGAGAGACACGGAGCAGTGACTGGGCATGGAAAACAAAAAACAAACTAAAACACTTTTCTATACTTTCAGTATCAGCTGACCAACCAACTGACTAAACTGTTTCAGGAGCCAATGACATAGCAATCTGCGCAAAAAAAAATAAAAAATAAAAAAAGCTTCTCCATATACAGTAGGTGAGAACCACACGCACAAAAATGACCATTTCGGATGACAGCAAAACCACGTCAGACTCAAGCTATTTCTCCCTGCAGGAAATGACAATAATACCAGAAAGAGGAGTTAAGGAGAACTGTTTTGACTGCTTTTAACACCCATTTCCCAGACAGTTGCAAATACTGTAACATTCACAAAAAGAAGTTTAATTTCCTAGTTCCTTACTTTCAACTAAGTAAACAGTCTACTACAAACAGGTGACCAATTGCTCTACCTGCTTGACAAATACTTCAATTAAATGATATTCAAGAGGACATTTGACAAACATGTCAGCCAATGTATTTGCAGTACATTCTTGGAGAGCATATATTACTAGAAAACAAGCATTCCATTCTTGGCACATGGACTGAAGCTGAATATTCATAAAATAAGGAGTTTCATTTTTACCGCAAAATTAAATGGAACTTTCTCTCGTTTGGCATATCCTACGCTTTGTTTCTTGTATACGTGTATACATTGCACGCTCAAAGTCCATCTACAGTTTTTCCCTTTCAAAACAGCATGTGTTTTTTTGTTGTTTTTTTTGTTTTTTACAGTGCAATTTTAAGTCAGAAAATCAAAACAAAAAGTGGGGGCAGTAGCTAAACCATGGGGGCAGGGGTTGACAGCAGTGGGGGCAGAAGCTAAACCATGGGGGCAGGAGTTGACAGCAGTGGGGGTAGAAGCTAAACCATGGGGGCAGGAGTTGACAGCAGTGGGGGTAGAAGCTAAACCATGGGGGCGGGAGTTGACAGCAGTGGGGGTAGAAGCTAAACCATGGGGGCGGGAGTTGACAGCAGTGGGGGCAGTAGCTAAACCATGGGGGCAGGAGTTGACAGCAGTGGCAGGTGCTACTGAGGGCTGCAGGGGAGGAGCCATGCAGAGAGCTTGGAACCTGTGCGCAGTAGACTTTGTGGTGACTTACATCATGTCAACCTATTTTATTTAAAGATGGTAGTCAGTACTAAGTGGCAAGGCTGGAAAGGACAAAAGTTACCATTTCATGTTTTAGTTGTTGTCCACTATTTATTAATCAAGGCTGGTAAATGTGTTTATTGGAAGGGGTGAAGTTGCCCTTGAACTCTGACTAGCATCCCCACCTCCTTTCCTAACCCTGACCACTGATGGGAATATTGTAAGAGCTGACCCCAGACCAGTGTCCGAGAGCAGCTTCACCCAGCTCTAATGGGCGGTGCCAACTCACTGTCCTTTCCAGCTTGGCCAGATGCTTGACATCCAACACAGAAGGGCTGTGGCCAGGGCTGGGCAGTGTCAATCCATTAACAATCCATTAATTAAGTCCTGTCTCAAGGCACTGTGATCATGACAACTAGTGAAAGACTACGCAGCACTTTGAGAAGGCATATATGAGCATACACTAACTTCTCTTGGTGCCATCTTTGCACAACTCAAAAACTCTTTGACAGGATTGAGGAAAATACGTGAAAGGAAACCAAACAGAATGTTTTTCATCGATGTTGGACATTTTGGGAGTTGCTCGAGTTGGTTCACTTTGACATCTTAGAGAAATGTGAACGTCTCTGTGCTGCTCTGTTTAACCTCTCAAGTTCTTTTCCAGCTCGCTGTGGTAAAATCAACACTTGCTTCTGAGGAGTGAAGAAGGAGAAGAACACACAAAATACACTTTGAAAAGGGCAGAAGAAACCAACGACCACAAAACCCAAGAACAGCCGAGGAGGGCAAGGTTCAGTTTGGTCTCCGATTCCAGACTGAAAAGAAGAACTTGAACACAACAGGGTCAGGTGAGTCTGTGCCAACACTGCACTACATTCCTCCGGTTGTACAGATGTTAACATCCTACCA
>OMKL01053201.1:8942-20134 GCA_900302295.1 Parasudis fraserbrunneri | reverse complement strand
AGTCCCCAACATGACCACTGTGTCCCTAAGGCCACAGAGTTCCTCTCCTACCATGAGCCTCTGGGTATCTCCTTAACAACTGCCTCATTGCTAGGTACACTCATCTGCTCCATTGTCCTGGTAGTCTTCATATGTCATCGCAGCACTCCTGTGGTACGCGCCAACAATTCAGAACTCAGCTTCCTGCTCCTGCTGTCACTCAAACTGTGTTTCCTGTGCTCCCTGCTGTTCATTGGTCAGCCTAGGCTGTGGACATGCCAGCTGAGACATGCAGTATTTGGGATCAGCTTTGTGCTGTGTGTCTCATGTATCCTGGTGAAGACCATGGTGGTTCTGGCTGTGTTCAAGGCCTCCAAGCCTGGGGGTGGAACCAGTTTGAAGTGGTTTGGTGCTGGACAGCAGAGAGGGACAGTTCTGGCTCTTACTGCCATCCAGGCTTTGATCTGCACAGCCTGGCTGGTGTCTTCTTCACCAACTCCTCATAAAAACACACGTTACCACAGTGACAAGATTGTTTATGAGTGTGTGATAGGTTCCACCGTTGGTTTTGCAGTGTTGCTAGGTTATATTGGCTTCTTGGCTATCCTCAGCTTCCTGCTGGCATTTCTGGCAAGGAATCTTCCTGATAACTTCAATGAGGCCAAGCTCATCACCTTCAGCATGCTGATCTTCTGTGCTGTGTGGGTGGCCTTCATCCCTGCTTATATCAGCTCCCCAGGAAAATATGCAGATGCAGTGGAAGTTTTTGCCATCCTAGCCTCCAGTTTTGGCCTACTGATGGCATTGTTTGGACCAAAGTGTTATATTATCTTACTTAGACCGGAGAGAAACACTAAGAAAGCTATTATGGGGCGAAGTACTAATACAGCATAGATAGTCCAACTATGATATATCAAAAAGTACTTTCTCATGTCTATTTTCTAAACTCAGCACAGTTCTAATTATAAAAGTGGTGAAAGTAGTCTAATGTATAATAATGTTTAATTTAGTTCAATAGCCACATTAAATGATGATGTGCAACTTTTCTAATTCATAATTTGTTTGAATTCTGCCACAAAAATATCATGAGAAGTTGTTGCTGATGAGTGGAGAAAAGTCATTGAGTTTCAGTAACCAGCACCCTAGCACTTTTACTTTTGCACAGTTGCTCTCTGACATTTTCTGCTGGGCTTGGGCAACCATGTCATGTGCTCCACTCTGGGCAAAATTATTTGTCACCCACAATGTGCACTTCCCTAAACAAAATCAAATTACCCATTTTAAACCAGCACCATATCAAACTCTAACTGAATCGACCTAATGAAAAATAATTCTGTTCCTTGCTTGGACTGCAGAAAACACCTCAATGATCTTGGAGCAATACAGTTTACATGAGACTGGGTGCACTAGGTTTGAATGTGTCATTTTTTCCCACACTGGCTGCTAAAATGTTATACGGTCCTCTTGTCTTAATAAGTTTAGCTACCAAAACAACGAACAATATGACTATCGCAGGAATCTTCTTGGCAGAGACAAATGAAGATAGTAGGTTAGTTAGCTTAAACCAGCACTATGCAACATTTTCATGGAAAAATATTGCTTCTTTAGCTATCTGAATCATGGATTTGGGCTGAACAAGAGAAAACCCTCCAATCTGTGATACATGGACTTTAAGATCCCTGTTCGGGCAGAACTTGTGGTTGAAATTGGTTAGGCTTCTGTCCTCACTTTCTCCTAGAACTTTAACCCAGATCAACTGTGTAAAGAGGGTTAAGAGGAATTCACACACAACATAAGATGTTAGCATGGCATTTTAGAGAAACACTGGAAGCCAATGACAGTGGTGAATCAGCAGAAAATAACTACAACATTTTTCAGTAATGGTAAAAGATTATGAAAAAAGAAGAGCACCTTGATTTTTCTATGTTCCTGACTTGGAACCCACATATCAAAAAGACTTTAAGTCTTAAAGAAGTTTGATCTTAGGTGAATTTCACATACTGTAGATCTTCAAATACGGCCAATCTTGATCACGACTCCTAGTAGGTATTACGGTGAGCATTAGCAGCAGTCTCTGCATCTCAGTGTGTTTTCTGGTACATGAATTAATCAGGTTTGGCTATTATTTACCTTGGAATAGTGTTTGGACTATGTGTTAGATAATTTTCTGTATTACAACTATTACAACTAGTAGGTTAGGTGTGGAGATAACCGTGGAGTGAAACTTGTTATTAGTCATACACTCTATTTTTGTGCTGACTTGTAGTGAATGAACAAATGGCTTGCTGTGGATTCCACCTGACAGTAGCAAACACTTCATTTAGCCCTAGGGCTAGGCTATGAGCTGGTACCCTGAAGAGTGAAAGTCTATCATTCACCTCAGCATTCAGAACCAGGGAAACAAGAGTTTAACGCTTATTTTTGTTGTATGCCTTTTCCAGTATAGTGGTCAATTTGTGGTGATCAGTGTTGTAGTGCTATTTTTGGAAGTGGGGGAGTGCACCTACTTTCTGACTGTGATTATAGAGTGTACACAGTGAGCATTGAATGACCACTCCCAACACACCACCATGGTAAGTCTGTGATTTTATAAGCAACCATTTTGGTTGGCGGGAGGCATTATTTATTTCCCACTGGTTGGTTTCGGATCCAAGGGAGCCATACCTTACGTAGCATCCAATGGGTCTATCACGTTGAGATAATTGGCATAGAATTTGACCTACAAATTTGCCACTGAGAGCAGGGTGGTACGTCAGATTAGATTTTTCTGCCATTTTTATATTTTTATTTGTATTTATTTATTTATTTATTTTAAACAACACGTTTAACATTTCCTAAACCACTGAACCAAATACTCCCCATATTTGCCATATAGCATTATGGGACCTCCATACATCAATTTTAAAACCAGCCCAATTTGATAAAACATTGTTGCAAATGAACTTGAAGCTGCTGTTTACAGAACTTGTTGTAATTCCATGATTTTTCCAGTCATCATGAAAGTCGGTCCTGTATCACAATGTATCGCAAAGGCATTTTCAAATTAACCCATATAGGGTGCCACAAAAGATACCGTTTTATATCTCTGGATCTGGTTGACTAAAAGAAACTTGGTACTATATTATACAAGTTTGTACGAAAGTGTTAGTCAATATGAGAAGTTAGTTATAGTGGACAATGGTAGCATTTATATATTTTGGTTAATAGAATATTCTGACAAAAAGGGCTGCTGAAATGTGTTTTTATAGAACCATGGTGTAGCAACCAGCACCCTTAGCTATGGTACTGAGCACAGATGTGTATAAAATAACCAGTTCTTACCAAACCTCACTATACTGTAAGAAAGAGAAGTATAGGCAATTTCAATGTGGACCAGCTTCTCAGAAGTTCTAGGTCACTCTGGAGAAAAAGGTATCAGGTAGCAATGGTGAAATAAGACATTCAGCAGGTACGTTTGAAAGGTAAGAATAAAATATTGTATTTTCTGTTCTCTTTTCTGATATCTTTTTCTTTCTTCCCTCAGTTGTATTTTTGTTTTAGAAAAATCACCAACATAGATTCAATGTAACAACCAGGATAATGTCATACAAAAAAATAAAATTTCCCCTGTAACAATTATTTGTTAACCAAAATGCTTCTTTTCTCTAGGTTTAACCTAGGATTTCACCCGTCAGGTACGTAAGATTTACTCTTCTACTTTGGTTCACTATGTTATTGCTTATTAACAAGCAACCGAGTTGCTCTTCAGTTACTAACCGAGGTGACTAATGGCCTTCATATCACGTTTCACTCAGCAGCATTATCATATTACTTAACCCTGTGAAATAGCTAGTTAGCTCTGCATTTCCCTTACAGCAAGCTAAAATGGCTACGCTAACATTTCCAGGTAACATACTTAGGCTCACCAAGAATTTTCTTTAAGCAACTGGCAGAATTGTGACTACCACAGGTCTTTTGGAATCAATTAATCTGGTTGGGGAGATGTTTCTCTTTGCAATAAATATCAGAATTCTAGGTTACACTGTGTGGTTCTAATATGAAGCACGTTGTACACGAGGGGAATACTAGCAATCATGTAGATATTTTCTTACACGTGGCAGCTGAGGCTCTGACTCTTGACACATGTCTGGTCTTGATTGCTGTACAGACAAAATTTACATATTCTTAGTGAAAACGTATGAGGAGGCCCTGATTGGCTTGGGTAATGTCAATAAGGCTTACCATAAAATGTTTTCAAAATCAAGTCCTCCAATCATTGATTCAACCTTCCAAAGTTATAAAACTTATTTCAAAACCCATCTCTGTTAATAGTGTCACTATTACATATTTGCAGGATGTTTTCTGTGATTTTCTCAATAACAATTCCCATCTTATCACTCTATACTATTGCTGTTCTTACAATATTATGTCTTATTATTATCTCAGGAGTCACATTTGTATAACCAGGGGTTACAATAGCAAATGGTAAATGTTTTTAATTATAATACACAGCAACAATGTCATATGCAAAAATAATTACACATTTCATAAATGCAAAGATAATGGAATTAATTTTAATTAACAGTATCTCATTTAATTGTCTCGTATTTTTCTTCAGAACCTAGAATCTTTCTTAAGAGTCTTTCTTAAGGTGATTGTAAAAATGTCAATACAAACATTGAGTAGTAAGTGAGGATTTAGCCAGGCAAGTTAAGTACTTATTCATAGTTACAGCAGAGGTCCAGGCAAGTAGTTACAAGAGGAGGGAGGTTTTAAACACACAGCCACACACATTTACTTGGGCCACTTTTGGGCACATTGCATTGACTTCATTCTCTAGCCCAACCTTAACCATAACAACTACATGCCTAACCCTAACCTTGATCACTGACCCACAGGGCTTTTGTCCGCAATTGGACCAGCCATCCCCAATCAACTGATCTTCAGTCTGAAATGAGTCCCCAATTTTAGGCTATGTCAGAAACACACCTATGATCCCCCCACTACAACTAGAAACTTACACTATTAGCCACTGAGCAATTCCACTGGAGAAGTTGGTGGTTAATTGTCTTGATCAAGGGGACTTTGACAGTAGAAATGGTGTTTCTGTGCTATCTGCTCATCATGTGTTTCTTGGTGTTTCTCTCAGGCCTGAGGAGGATGATAAAGCACTTTGGAGTAAAGATGCAGAGCAGCAGGCCATAACTGGAGGCGAGGATGGCAAATATCTCCACGGCAACAGTGTACTTCCCTGGAGAGCTGACATAGGCGGGGACAAAGGCCACCCACACAGCACAGAAGATCAGCATGCTGAAGGTGATGAGCTTGGCCTCGTTGAAGTTGTCAGGGAGTTTTCTGGCCAGGAAGGCCAAGAGGAGGCAGAGGCAGGCCAGCAGGCCGATGTAGCCCAGGACCAGAGCGAATCCCACCACGGAGCCAATGGCACACTCTAGGACCACCTTTGACCCCTGCAAACCCAGGTCACGTTTAGGCACAGGGGGGCTTAGGGACAGCCATATAACACAGATGATAACCTGGATGAAAATATGTGCAAAGCTTTCACTTCAGAATTAATTATTTGATATGAAATGTGGTTAATCAATTCTATTTGGATTCCTTAATAATTTCAGCATTGCATTTCATTGCTCACTTGAATGCAGGTAAAGACGCAGACACTCCCTCTCTGCTGACCTGCGCCAAACCACTTCATAAAGGCTCCAGCACCAGGCCGGGCTGAGCGGAATGCAGCCAAAACCACTATGGTCTTTACCAGGAGGCAGGAGACACAGAGGACAAAGCTGATTCCAAATGATGCCTGTTGGACCCGACAAGACCATACTGACGGACGACCAATGAACACCAACGAGCACAGGAAGCAGAGCTTGAGTGACAGGAGAAGCAGGAAGCTCAATTCTGAATTGTTGGCTCGCACCTTGAGATATGTTAGACAAAGATGATCATATTAAATATGTGGACATTTAGGTAAAGTGTTTTCTTTATTTATGAGGTTGTTTGTAGACATAGGGCATAAAAATGAATTACAAGTAAATATTTGGCCTTAAAGGGATTGTGGTATGAAACATTTGCCAGTCAAGTAAACAATGCATAGACATTAGCTGACTTACTGAGTTCCGTGGTTGGAGTTCTGGCTGTGTTCAGAACTAGCCGGGCAGCTTCAGACAGGCAGCACATGGGCACCATTAACAGAAGTATTTGTAGGCACACCACAACATGCAAACAATGGTTCTAACCATCCACAACAGAATACAACAATCCTTGTGTATTTCCGATGCTTGATTGTTCTCTCAGACCAATGCAATATCGTGGTACTATGTTGTTCCTTGAGGAATGGCAATGTATTACTACGCACCATGTCCCGTTCACATAACACGCGTCAGTCTTGAGTGTCGGAAACACATGAGGACTGTGTTCGGTTGTGGATGGTTAAAACATTTGTTTGCATGTGTGCTGCCTGTCTGAAGCTGCCCAGCTAGCTCAGAACACAGCCAGAACTCCGACCACGAGACTCAATAAGTCAGCTAACGGCATTGTGCATTATGCATTGTTTTTCAGTATTTCATACCACTTTAAGACAAAAAATTATATGCCATTTACAATGTTTGAGACTAAATGGGAAATGCGGTATTTGGTCCCTTTAATATCATTCTGGGCTCTCACCACAGGGGTATCACGGTGGTACAAGAAGATCACAAACACTGCCGCCGTCACCATGGTACCAGAAACAGATGCTGCTGTCAGGGTAATGCCCATGGTCTCATTAAAGGAGAGGAACTCCACCTGGCGAGGGATGCAGGCAGTTCGCTCTGTATTGGACCAGAACTCTACTGGACAACGCTCACAGTGGAGGGAACCTGGGAGAGGAAGACAAGAGAGTGATAGATCGGAAATGGAAAAGAGGGAGAGGGAAAAAATACAGTTGAGTGAAAAACATTATCACTGTTCACCTATTTTATATTGGTTATGAATAGCGAATTATACAACATTAGTTCCAAACACGCATTGTGTTCGGATGAGAGACATTCCATGAGTGCTTGTGAAAATAAAGCTTTGGTCTTTGTTTAACCTTAGACTTGACAGAATGATGTAAAAAAAGATATATATATTTTTTAAGTTTTATAATAACATACGCAAGGTCATGCTAAATGGTGGTTTCTTGGCACCGTTGTGCTGATTTATAGAACTCGGTCGATGACCTCATTCCTACGACTGCAGCACACCAATGCCAATAACCACAATATAGCACTCCCTCTTGTATGTAATTGATTTAATATATGATTAAACGTATTAACTGTCATAGAGATTATGACTTTTCTGTGTTCCTGTGTGGCATTCTCCTCACCAGTCTCATTGCTGACCTCCCCCTCAGTACAGGGGACACAGTCAAAGCAGCAGACAGGATGTCCCTTCCGCCTAGCCACACGAGTGCCGGGAGAGCAGTTCTCACTGCAGACTGAAACAGGAACCTAGCGGACAAACCAGACTTACAACATGAATGTCTGGCATTATGCAAAAAGAAAAGCAACCAATCAATACTGATTGGATAATCAGTCTGAAATCAAGATCTTTTGACACCTCAGTACCTCATTGGACCCAGTGCTCCACTGGATAGATGATTGGTTAAGGTGGAGATTGGGCCCAATCACTCGACCAATCTGGACAAGTTTGAGTGACCCCTGGGGGGTAGTTTGCCAGTTGATGAGGTCATACACAGCTGGAATGTCAGCCCCTTGGAAATAGAACATTTCCCCCTGAGGGGTGGTGAAGTTCACCTTGTTCAAGTGCTCCAACAGCTGAGAACACCAAAACACTGTCATTAATGAAATACCTCACATATTAACCAACAAAAGAACACAAAGAATTATGCTTTTGACATTTTGCCTTTACATAATTATAATTTATATAAGTTTACAAAATCATATATAAATAATGATGATCACTATTATTATTATTATTATAATTATAATTATTATTATTATTACTGTTATTCTACAACTACTACTACAATACTATGTATAAAAAAGGGTTCATTAAGATAATGCACTGTGTATCACTGGTAACCTGTGGAATAGCTCTGCCTCTCACTGCATGTCTGACATTCACCTGATTGCACCTACCTCCTTGGGTTTGATGTTATTTGGAGAGGAGCAGGAGGAGTTGTTGTCTTTGGAAGAGCTGTCTGTGTGGGGGCAGGAAAGCAGGCTGTGAAGGGCGTGGGCCGTAGCATACACAGCAAGATAGACATTGTATGGCGTCCTCAGGTGGGTGGTGTCAGTGAAGTCATTATGCACCCTCTCCAGAGTTTCTGCCCCACTGCAGGGGGCTAAATGAGCTGTCCGAGGGGAGCTGTGGGCAAGAGAGGGAGAAGAAACATTTGGATGACAGAGATCAAGGAGGAGAGTGGCAAAGGACAGGGTAAATTATTAGACCTTGGTATATAGTTAGACATGGGTGGAGAAGGATAGGAAGACAAGTGTGGCTTCTGACCTTGCTGCCCCAGGACTACAACCAAACTCCATTTCCCAGTATTCTCTCAATATGACATCGCCAGGACAATGAGATGGATGCAAACTTCTGAGATAATCCTTAAATCCGGGAATAGGTGAGCTCCGAATAGCCACACCTAAAACACCACTGGCAATCTTAAAGAGGGCAGGGTTTTCCAGGAGATCACCGCTGGTGCTTCAAGCCTCACTGGCCAGAAACTGTATATCTGTCACCTAGAGTGAGAGGAAGAAAGGAAAAGATTTTAACAACAGAAATCTAGACATTATCCTGTATTCCATACTAGACATCTTGGTTAGATGATGAGTCTGATTGGTTTAATACTCTTTGATTTAAATCTCTCTCATTTCTCTTGTCCAGTTCCAGTAATATCTGCCTTTCATCTGTGTACCTGGCAATTGAGGCCTGCACAGTGGCTGGCTGCTGATCTGGCATCTTTCATAATAGCCTGTCTGGTGACCTTCTCTAAGAATGCCAAACACACTCCTGCTCCCTGAACCTCCAGCTGAAATTCCTGAAATATGGGGGAAATAGGTGGAAGGAGCCACAAAGACTAGTTAAGTAATTGAATGTTTGAACCATATAAGCTTTATGGAATATTGTAGCAATAGAGTTTCATTGAAATGTCATTCATGTTATTGGAGAAGTGTTCTACTTACAGTTTGTGTTTTCATCACAAAAACATACAGTGCATCAACAAAAACAATCACCTGGATTGCCAGGCACCCTAGTCATTGTTAGAGACCACTGCTCCAACCCAAGTCCAGTGGAAGCGTATGGCGAGCTGGGCCATGGTCCGGGCCTGATACACATCACTGGGGATTGTTCTGAAGACTTTGGAAACTGAAGACGGTCACTACTGGCTGCTACGACTGGCTACCTGATGACAATACCAGAGGACACAACAGCCAATGTGATGAAATCAGATGCATGCTTCAGTTTGGTCACACCGATGATTCATACAGTTAGGCTCCACCTCAAACACAACAATGCACTCTTTATTCCATCATCTCATTTAGTTGAGATCAGGAGTTAAGTTGGTTGGACACCAGGGTATACATTACCTTTCCTCTTCCCAGTTTGCCCAAACAGAGCTGAGTGAGGGGGGGAGTGTAACATTACAGCTGTAGCTGTCCCCTGTGACCAGTGACATTGCCCCCTGCAGAGACCAGAGGTATCGGCCACAGCTGTCAAGAATATGGTAGCTCAGCTTAATGCCTGGTAACAGGGCGGGGTTATGGTTCATTTCCTCCACTGTAAACACCATAGTATACACCATCTTTAATGGCCCCAGCTCTAAACTGACCATAGAGAGGGAGAAACAGCAGTTAAGATGTTTAACTGACTGTAACATTGTCCTCCGGCAAGATAAACATAATCATTTTGTGCTTGAATACAATGAAAACAGTGATGAAACACATGTATACAACAGAGTACACAATGATAGAATAAACAAACTCCATGATAAAGTAGGATCCATAGCCAGAAATGTCTATTCCTGACATTATAGCACCTCAACAATATTGTGTGTGTATATATATACACACACACACACACACACACACACACACACACACACACACACAAATACAATATATACTTCCTATGCTTGTTCCTATGACTGTTTTCCAAGTATGCAACATAGAGTGATTACAGTGATGGTCAAGACAGACCATACCCAGCACAAGGTTTGAAGTGTGGAGGTTGAGTGAAGCCCAGGTGAGGTCTTGTAATGGAGGTTAAAGGCTCAGCTTCTCTGGGGCAGCCAGGCGAGAACAATTGGCTGTCTGAACCAGCTCCAGCCCCACCCTGAACCCCACATCTCTGCCTAACACCCACACCAAGAGCAGGGAGAGGGCTGAGGAGGGCCACCCAGCAGAGAGCAAGGTAAACCAGGACACAACTTTAACTCTTCTAGATACCTGCTATTTATACTCTTTTGAGCTAGTGGGTATTTTAGTGTAAGAATGCAAGTCACATACAAGTTAAATAAAATTTCTGTAAAAGCAATTCACATTACATCTAAATCACAATGTAAAATAAAGCATGATAAATTCACAGACAATGGTACAGGGATAAAATGACGTACATCTCTATGGGTACAGTTGCCCACATAAAATATTCAACAGTTACTGTAACAAAATGAGCCATAGATGCTTCCCAGAATTCTTTAAAAATAGAGAGTGAGAGTGAACATATCAGCCTCACGTCTTTCACCCACCGACAGAAAGCACCACTTAAGTCAAGACGTTACCATTTCCTCAACATTTTGATCACTAGAGTATGTACTGCGACAATGCTCTGCTAAAGGCTGGTAAACTGTGAAGTTTCCCCCTGCTCTGCAGAAGTCAAGACTACAACCAAGAGCTGGAGAGGATACTTATAGTGGTTGTTAAGATGAAGGAGGGAAGATAGTTTACAGATGGCATATATGCACACAGAACCCCTAATCACTCCTCTCAGGAGTGAAAGTGCAAACAACACTGACTGTGACTCTGAGTGATTAGTGTATGAGGGAGTGTCAGTGTGTGTGTGTGTGCCTCTATATGTGTGTGTGTGTGTGTGTGTGTGTGTGTGTGTGTGTGTGTGTGTGTGTGTGTGTGTGCAGAGATGAGGGTGTGTGTGCATGTGTTGTGTATGTGTGTGTGTGTGTGTGTGTGTGTGTGTGTGTGTGTGTGTGTGTGTGTGTGTGTGTGCGTGCGTGTGTGTGC
>OMKL01053193.1:8281-23056 GCA_900302295.1 Parasudis fraserbrunneri | reverse complement strand
AGGAATGATGGAGGGATGGATGGAGGGAGGGAGGGAGGGAGCATGCTGTCCAGCGACGCTAAAAGCCTCGAATGCCAGCGTGAAACAACCTCGCAACACATGCTGCAACACGGATTACTCCCTGTTAGCTTCGCCGATGTTCAGTGGGGCCGATCTGTTCAGTGGGACCGATCTGTTCCGGTCCCCTACCCGATGTGTTCCCTTTGGATCAACGTGTCGAGGATGTGTCCTTTTTCGGACACACCTGTGTGTCTGTTTGGGAACAAGACATCTTGTGTTGCTTTTGAACGTGTCTGTAATAGCAGGGATGTCTTCGGCTTGAGAGATTTTAGTCGATTCATCGAATTGTCTACTTAAAGGCAGAATCTGTAATGCCGTCAAACAGCGACCTCCAGGCAAATGATCTCCGTTCGGTATTGCACTTCTGTTTCAGTTTTTTTGTTGTGGTCTGATGTGTGGGTTGGAGTTTAGTTAACTTTTTACTGTGAATTTTTTAAGACCTCTCTTGGCAGAGTCTAAGGTGTGGCCAGCAATAGCATCCACTCCCCTATCGTTTGCCAACTCTCAAGGTCGCTGTGTGACGGCATTACAGAGTCTACATTTTACCGACAAATCTGTACAATTGGTTTTCCCAGTGTTGGTCTACCAGAGATGAATGCAAATGTTGACGGACCCTTTTAAATGTGGTACCGAAGTCCATTTGTGAATGTGATGGTGATGCCAGAGATATGCTTATCATTTTTCAGGAGATAAGTCTTTCAGTATAAAAAAAATAAAAATAAAAACATTAAAAAAACGTACCATGAAAAACAAGTAATCGGCAAAAAAAAAAAAAGTAGTCGATAAAGACCTCAACAACCAATTTGTCAACTGATCTTAAAAGCTGCACATTGTGGACCAACATGTCTTGCTGATAGAGATGCACTGCTGTGTTTGTTTTTTTGGGGTTTTTTTTTTGGCTGACACTGATAGACCCCCTCCCCCACCCAAACACACACACACATGCACACACTGGCCAATACCAGCAATGACAGTCCAAATGCAGGGGCAGTTCCAACACAGATGAAGCTTTTGCTCAGATGTGCCTATTATCAAGTGGTCTCATTTTGTTTCTTCTATTCGTAATTATTTAGACAGGTGGTCTCATTGAGATCGAGATCTCTTTTTCAAGAGAGACCTGTGTACAATAGACTCATAGATTACCATACAGCAGTCGAACAACAAACAAACATGTAGATCAAAGGAAACAATTACAGGCAACATCTAAAATATCAGAGTTCAACACTTCAAAATCTTCTAACGGAATGAAATACTCTAATTTCAAGGTTATCTGTAGTTCATTCCATTTGTACTGGGCATGGTAATTAAAACCAGTTTTGCCAAGCTCAGCTTTTACACGTGATGTATCTAAAAAATCCTGTGAGCGAATACCATATGTGCTGTGTTAAAAAGCATTCAAAGAGCAGAGATAATAGGGACGTTTCATAAGCAGAGCCTTATAGAAAAATAAAATGTAATGCATAATTCATATAAAATACAATGTTGAGTGAGATCTCCAGTGATAAAACGCAGTGCACTATGACACACAGCATGGAGGGGTTTTAAGGTGGAGGGAGAGGCATGCATGTACAGAATGTCACCTTAATCAAATACAGACATAATTGTTGATTGTACAATGGTCTTCTAACTGGCAGTAGAAAAGCATGATTTGTTTCTATACAAGAATCCAATTTTTACTTTAAACTTTTTAGACAGGTGTTCCACATGGGTGTAAAAAGAGAGCCTATTATCTAACCACATTTTTTTAAATATTTATAAGATTCTACAGTTTCAATTTGAGAACCCTGAGGTGTATAAAAACTAATATTAGTAGTATTGCTCACACAAGCCCTTGAAAATAAAATACATTTTGTTTTATCGGAATTTAATATGCTTGTGGTTAATGAGATATCTGAAAGGCATATGTAGTGGCCAGTTTAAGATACGTAGCATACAAGATTGTATCATCTGCATACAAATGTACATCACAATGTGGAGAAGAGGATACCATAGTATTTATGTATAATGTAAATAAAAGTGGACCCAGCATAGACCCTTGTGGGACACCTTTACTAATTTCAAGAGAGCTTGATTTGATACCATCAGCAGCAACACCTTGAGTTCTCCCTGAGAGATCATCATAAAACCTGTCAACAAAAAGCTCATCTGTTCCTATGGAAGATAGCTTATTTATTAAAATATTATAGTGTCAAATGCTTTGGATAAATCAATAAAGAGTGCCGCACAATGCTGATGGTTATCAAGATAATTAACAATATTGTTCATTAAAAAGTGTTGCAGCTGTACCTGTACTATATCCTGATTGCTATGGTTGTAGAATGTTATATGCCTCCAGGAAGCCCCGTAAATGAGAATGAACAAATTATTCTAGGATTTTGGCTAAGCAGCATCATTTTGATATTGGACGATAATTATTTACATCACTGGAATCACCACCTTTATGTAAAGGAACAACCTGAGCAGCTTTCCACATATTTGGGATTTTACCAGAGATAAATGTTAGATTAACAATGTGAGCGAGCGGTGTGGCGATGATATGAGCACTAAAGACGCAGGAGGCAAGGATCAATATCATCCTCACCCTTTGACCTCTTTGTGTTTAAGCCTATAGGTGTAACTTCACTGTAACGTATGGGGTCTATATGAAGATCTGTTGCCAGAATGGTGGGAATTGGATGAGTTCTCTGTTACAAAGCTAGGAGTATAATTTACTGGAAGCGTATCAGCAGACAGTCTATCAAATGAATGGCCAAAGGATATGAAGTGACGGTTAAAAGCTTCGCACATATCAGTTTTGTTAAACATTAAATCATTTTCACTACCAATCTGAGAAGGGAGAGAGGTGGTAGGCTTTTTTTTCTTTTGTTGAGATTTTGTGATTTTTCAAAAGCTGGTTGCATCTCCGTGGTTACATATCCATCATGAGGACAGGGAGGTTACAACACTCCCCGTAACAAATAAAGTTAAATGAACTGAAATGTATTTCATGTTTAAACAAATGTTCTTGTCAGAATAGCCCTGCCTAAAGCCTAGTAAACCTAAAATCCCCATTCGCCAGGGGGGATTCCCCTTCGGCTGACCGCCGTAGATTTATGGTTTTTCCACGCGGGGGACCCGGGTTCGAATGGGTTTATATTAGCATTATGCTGCATGTTCACTTGGCACTTCTATTAAGCAACAGACTCCCAGGAAAAAGGTCACACAAAGGCCAATCCTACAACTGGCCGACAGTCAGCCATAAAAAATACAATTGATTCCAGTTGTGCTTTTTAAAGGCCCAATCGATGATCCAAATATAAAGAAATGGGTTGCCCCACAAACACATTCTTTTTAGGAATGGAGATATTCACGAGTTGATTGACTAAGCTGCCTATACAAGGACTAACATAGACAACAGATAAATATGAGTTTTATGCTGAATTTTGTGGCTGGAATAGGTTTGTTGACTTTGGTAATATTTGTAAATATTGGTGTTATACAGACCTTTATTTTGATTTATGATAGAGTAAGTCAAATAGAGTGAGTCAAATCAGCCAATACCGATTGTCTACTAATATATTGGTGCATCCCTAGTGGGTAACAACACATATTTAAAACACAATGTGAGTTGTGTTGAAAGCAGGGGTGTAGCAAGTTGGGGGAATAGTGGAACTGACTACCCAGGGCCCCATGCTGGGGGAGGGCCCTCCAAGGGTCTGGACCAAAAAGTTTCGTTTGCATATTTTGTATATTTGTGAATAAAAAAAGAAAAGAAATTAACAAGAATCAGTGGAGAAAATATATTATAGTTTGCATCCATCATGGATCAGAATTGGGCACTAAATGATTTAGTCCACTAGTATTGTCAAAAATATGGAGTTTTCCATATGTATCAATTCTGAATATTTTAAACAGTTTCAGTACTCATTTGCCGCACTATCGATACAAGCTGCCTGCATTTTTCTCACTCCGACAGACACACATAGGCTAGACGCTACACATACACACACACACACACACACACACACACACACACACACACACACACACCTAGGGGACTCCCTAAAAACTCTTGTTTCTCTCTCTCTTGCTGCCTTCAAATGGAACTCATGAATTTGTGGTCCCGACATGGGAAGTCAAGTACTGCACACAATATGCTTGGCATTCAAATGGTTAAAGTCGTGAGGACACCATTGCTAGGCAACTGGTCAATGCGTCGTGAAGCCACCGCGCCTAACAATTTAGTTAACTAAATGCAAAGGCATAATGACAGAGGAAAAAGATGAGACCATTCGGAATATCAACATGTTCCTCAGATATATTATTAGAGAAGAAGAAAGAAAGACTAAAATTACATTATTTCCACGGCAAAACGAACTTCCATCGGCTCCGGCATTTTTCAACATGTGAACTCTGAGCTTTCAGAAAATGTCCACATACAAAGTCGTGAATACCACAATTGTGGGTCATTCATATGGACTCTTCTTGTGAACGCGAGAAAGACAACCCCATTTGAAGGCACCATCTCTCTCGTCTCAAGTCTCATCTCTTCCACTTCACTTGAAAATAGTTTGCGGGTCTTGTCACAGTGTTGTTAGCTTGTTAAATATGGCATGTGCAGAGCCTCCACTACTGGTTTTGATTGAAAAAGAGGAGTGCTGTTTGGATATGCTTCACGTTTGAGGCTAATGAACATGGAAAGGCAAAGGATACATTACTACAGTGTACTGTAGCTGCGATGCTAGAGAGCAGTGCAAATTTAGCAAAGCACCTAACGTTAAAGGACCGATAACTTACGTCTTTAGTCTAGAGAAGAATTTCAAGAGGTTGGTGACAGCTCTTTTTCCAACATCACTGAAGCATTAAAACAAGATGTCCCAGAAATCTAAACTGACCCCCCTCAGAGCTATCAGAGCTCAGAAATCAGACAGCTGGGTTGCAATTGATAGGAAAAATACTTACGGACTACCGGTATCGTCAATAGTGAATTTATTTATTAAGATGCTGTTTTGCTTGAGAACACACAGTACACCTCTATAATAAAGCATAAGAAGGTGATAGCCTACATATAAATTTGTACTTAATTTCTAAGATTACTTAATTACGGTAATATAATCAAAGAAATGTAAAGACCTAATCTAATATGAGAAGAAAAATGGTGTTTCTAAAAAGAGTGATATTTCTCTTACAGTAGCCTATCAGAGAGAAGTTGAGGAGAATCAGCCTGCAATGAAAACAACACAATCACAGCCTACCCTTAACCCTACCAGCTGTATTTGAGCAACAATGTATGATGCGAACTCATATGAAGCTAAGAAACTGAACAGAGCGCCGTGGTATCGAAAAAAACGATATCGAATATCGATATTTTTCAAGGTATTGTGTCGAAGTTGGTATCGTGTCAACACTACCACCCCGTGCTCAGTGCAAGCTTAGACAATGAATTCTGCTATTTGCTGTCTGCTTGTTAGAGCATGAAGAACAGTAGCAATTGAGCCCTTTTTATTAAAGCACGTCATCAAGTCTCTCCCGAAGACAACAAAGACAGGTTTTCAGACAGGAGAGGAGAGAGAGAGAGAGAGAGAGACTAAACTAAATAAAGGCAAACAGTTGATGACTCAGTGTGGTGACAGTTGTGTGGTCAAAGACAAATTAGAGCAAGTGGGGATACTTTTTCCTGCGCAGGCTATTGATGCTAAAGAAGAAATTGTCCTCTTATGACAGATCTATTATAACATTCAGTAACATTTCAATATGACATTTACATTTTTGAAAGGTATGGCAACACAGGCTATTCTCATGAGTGACTTTTCATAGGATTTCCTATGAATTGATGTAACCCCGCCCCTAATCCTAACCTTAACCATAATCAGAACCATAACCATAACCTTAATCTAACCCTAACCATAACATTAACTGCAAAGTCACAGAGGAGCTAGAAATGGGTGCTCAACTTTTCATAGCATGTACTTTGAACTGGTTCATGAGAATATCAATCTAGTCAGAGACTGCTATATGTTTTCTTTTCTCATCTTTATTGGCATTGGCTTGTTGCTACCATATTACTAAAAACAATATGCATACCACAATGTACCACAAAGTACCACAAACACACCAAAACATGCCATGAATCATATCAAACTGCCACCATGTGTAGTACCACAAAATGTAACAGAAATTACCCCCAAAAAAGTGTAGCACAAAGACATTTCAGTGACATATTACATTACTGCTCAATCTTATTACATTATCTTGCAAAGAAACTGGTCAATAAAGTAATAAGTTAATTTTATTATGTTATGGTCAATTATAACATTTTGGACCTTTGGCTTTTTGGAAACTCCCTGCTTGTTACCTCTCATTTTAAATGCTGCAAGCCATGTTTTAACATATATGCAAAATAAATCAATTAATGTAATATTCCACACTGGTGCAGTATGGATGCTTTGCACCAGTACCTCTGATCATCCCTATTATTTTATTGTAGACAATAAAAGGCATGTAACTGTCAGATCATATTGAATCTTGCCTGTCCTGAGTGTTTATTTCTTAGCCATGCTCCGAGAGGTATAGTATGGCTCATTGCAGTATCAGTAAGCCTAAAGTATTACTTGTGACATAATGACCTTTTACCGGCTTGGCTCTTCAATGCCTTATCTCCTGTTGTTTTTCCTTCTCTGTTGGTGTAACACCAGGATCCGAGGAGGTAACATTACCCCCCCCACACTCTCTCACACATAAACAGGTGAAAAATATAATTATTTTGCAATTCACGATTCTATTCGGTTTACAGTTTACAGTTTAGTCATTTAGCAGACACTTTTATCCAAAGCAACTTACAAGTGTGTGCACATCAGAAACTGGCGATAGGATCAACTTGAGAGTAAACAAACGGTGGTATTACCCGTATCATAGTGCCATAATCCAGTGCATAACTCAAGTGCATAGCTTAAGTGCATAGCTAAGTACAAACCTGTGAGGGGAAGGAAGGGGTGAATATATATACCCTTTTTTCAAGTATCAAGAAGTTTTTTTGTGTTGTCGTTCCTAGGCTATGTCAAAGTGGAATGTTATCCGTTTTAAGAATTGACATGTTATTCCCATGCCCCAGGACAGTTCACTCAGTATTCGTGAACAGACATCATTCTCGACCAAATGTAGAAATCAGAGAGAGAACTCATGAATTTGTGATGTCATCTGGATGTGGGGCTGGTCCATAGACAGTGACTGGGGCACTGACTTTGTGGAGCCATGAAACGTTTGTGTGCACTCGTGTCCGAATGAGGATACACGGATATAAACATAATTTGTGTGAGAGCTCAATTTAACATTTTAAAGGATGAGACCAGTGTAATTATTATTTTTTTTGTCTTATTGTCAACATAGCCTACGAAAAGACCAAAAACCTACAATGTATTTAACACCAGATGTAGCTCCTATCCAGAAGTCATAGAACTCCATTGTTGTCAAAATAGGGTAACAAGTCACAGAGCCGTACTGTTGCTTTGATCAGCATAATTTATTGTTGGTGATGAACATGGGCATTGTACTTTTTCCTGGACTATAGAGTGTACTGTGCATGCTTGGGGACAACGCCGTTGTCTTTACCACTGTAATAGATTGATAGATTTTGCTGCCTTTTGAATGAACTATAATGGACATGTTTTTCATGATAATTAATTATGATATTTAAAACAAGAAATATGTGTTTTCAAGCAACATTTAATGATTGTAGCATACAATCATAGCTTCCTGGTTGAGAGCTCCTAAGGGGAAAGTAGGGATATGGTTTAAAGTAGCCTAGAAGGCATGCGTTGTAGGTTTTGGTCTTTTCATAGGCTATGTTGGCAATACATTTTTTAAATAAAAATACACTGGCCTTGTCCTTTAAAGCTCCACAAAGTCAGTGCCCCATTTATCCTTCAACATTATGTCCATTCTTCAAATGTGTGGCATTCCCCTTGAGATAAATCAGTCACAATCTCATAATCTGAACATAATATTCAAAAGCCAAGGCCGAATTTCGCCCCTGATTAAACACATGAAGGAAAAGGCCCACTTGCATATCAGCTGAGTTAATTATGACAGGCAGTGTCACGCCGCCTCTGCGCGCAAAAGTGCCGCCCATGACTTCCTCCAATCTCTCCAATTTGCTCACTCGCGCACCGAGCCAGCTCTTGCATGGCGCGTTCGGAATTACAGACAATCGCATGTCAACGGCTGGATTTTTCATCAACTTTGAATTTGACGTCGGATCTCGGGGTGAAAAAAGGCAAGGTCGATTTAGGGCTGACTCTAGGACCCAGCTTCGCTCCCTTTCTCCATACTTTAGACTCAGTGGCATTGTGCCACTCTGGGTTGGAGACGCGCGGTGCAGCGGTATCAGGTGAGAGGCTGGAGCAGATATATGGGTAGGCTACTACCCGGGAGGAGAGCACACAAAGGATGGACAGTAGCCGCACTTGGTATTCTTTTCCCGGATATTAGTCCCATTTTTAGTCCCACTTTTTAATAGGCAGGCTACGCCTTGGCACGCGTTCCGGGTGTGTTCCCAAACTGCGTTCAATTAGTGTCCAGTTTGGGCTACCACTTATCGGGAAATCAGGCAACGGGAAACCCAAGGAGGACACCTGTCGCCGTTCAGGTAGGCAACGTGTCAACTGCCTCATTAATGCTATTGGGGAGAGACAGATGACACATCGGGCTTAATCTACAACTAGAGCTTTATTAAAAAAAATCTTGGTGTTAATTGCCTGACCATTTTCAGACAGTGAATTGTTGAGAAAGTGTCAATAGTAGCAGTAGTTTTTTCTTTTTTCTTTCTTTTTTTTTCCAAAATCGTTTTTACCGCACAAAATCGCCAGGTCTTTTGGTCGCATACATACGAATCTATAAAGCTAAGACCCAAATGTCTTTTTTATCTGAACTCCGTGGTGGAAATTCGAAATTGACTTGTATTTTGTTGACTTTGTCCGCTGAAATAACTGTGTGAACACCATTGTTCTCAGAATGCCATGCTGTTGAGCAATTACGCGCTTTGAAAGCGATCATCCTTCTCCGTCTTCTAGGTTTCAGCAATGAGAGGACAATGGGGCGCACATTTCATAGCGGTTTTCTTCTCTTTGATTCTACTGTGGCTGCCACGGTAAGTTTGGCTCCGTTATATACACAGTATTTAAACGTGTGTTTAAACAGGGAAAAAATGACTGCCTGGGCGACAGTTTTACGTGCGCTCAATGCCCTGTTGCATATCGTGAGCCAATTCAGCTTTTAGGTAAATGGACTCGTGTCGTGATAAGTGAATAGGCTGGAATCCCTATACTTAGCTATATCACCCATGACCATTTCAGAACCTGTGTCAGTAACATATAATAGCGATACAATCCTTGTTGGGAACAGCAATGCCTGATTGTCTCCCTATATCATCCTAAAATGAGAGCAAAAACACGCGTCTCCAACGCCTCTGAAATTATTTATTCCTGTGATAAAAAAAAACAATCGGTGCAGATTTAATAAAGCAATGAGTTTAGTTTAGAGCAATTTTGCAAGTAGGCTAAAACTTGTCAAAGTGTGTGGTGTAAAGATTAATGTCGTAAAAAAAGCCATCTTTCATGCACACTGATTTTGCACTCTCTTAGCCAATATGGACTTAGAGGCTACATCAATAGGCCAATTAGTTGGGCTTTTTCACTCGACTTTTAACATGTCAGATATAGACCAAACACATCGAGTTAATAAGCGTGAGCCATCCATTAACTTGGGAGTGATTTGCATAACAATAAACAAAAGAGCTGTAAAAAATAAAAATAAAATAAATAAATAAATATATATATATATATATGTATATATATATATATATACACTGTAGCTTCACAAGCTGACACATTCAGTAGCCTGCTAATTTAGTATGAAATAATCTTGTTATCTGTAAATGGGGTCTGGATTTGACAGCATGTGTCAGTGTCAGAGATCAGAGACAAAAATACACTTTCCACATCTGTGGATAAAACCCCTAAAGAGAGCTCCCTGAGAAGAGCCTTACCCACAATGCTATGGTAAAACATATTTTTGTAACTGACAGATGTAACCCCCACCTCCCTCTCTCTCTCTCCCCCTGTCTTTCTGTCTGTCTGGCTCTCTCTATCTTGCTGTAAGGGAATTGGTGGGGGCTTGCTTTGTAAAGTAGACGTTTTTTGTTTTTTTGAATGTCCGATCTGGTTGGTGTGTTTTTTTTTTTTTACATGAATCGTTTTTTTTTGTCTGTGTTGCATTTGCAGGGAAAAAAGGCATTTTAAAATTCCCCCTTGTTCTCTCTCTCTCTCTCCCTCTCTCTCTACCACTCTCTGCCTCAGTCTCTCTCTTTCTCTCTACCACTCTCTGCCTCTCTCTCTCTCTCTCTCTCTCTCTCTCTCTCTCTCTCTCTCACGCACATGCACACCTAACAGTACCAATGCCTGTTATCTGTCCGTTCCCCCCGCAGGTTGAGAGCAGAATCCAATGCAACGGACGCCAACAAAAACAACATCAAGACCTTCACCATGATCCTGGACAGTCTCCTGGACGGCTATGACAACCGGCTGAGACCCGGACTGGGAGGTGAGGCTGCCGGTCCCCCCGGCTGTTCGTCTGGCGCTGCTGCGCTACGGCGGCTTAATCACAGCCGCTGCAATGAATGCCGAGCGAGATGAGCCCGGGACTCCCTGTGTGATGTTTTGTACCGACAAACGGAGATGGAAAGAGTGCTGAGATGTTTTACTCAGAAGTCGGTGCGCAGTGACTTTAGTACAATTTTACTGAAGTAGTAAGAGTACTTGTCTTGAAGACGCAAGTAAAAGTGAAAGAGTAGCATTAAAAAAAAAAAAAAAAAAAACGTTTAAAGGGGCAGTTCACCCAAAATTTAAATCAATAAATAAATAATAAACATAATAATGAATGGGGGTGTAGTTCGGTAGAAAATAGTTCCTACATGAAACTGCTCACAACAAGGTCTGTGTATTATCCTGAGTAACAGTGTCATGATTTCTGGAGAGAGACATTGAGTTTTTCAAAAGTATTTTTTTGTTGCTTTGAGTGCCACAAGCCGAGTGCCATTTAGCTCCATTGTATTGGAGTGACGGCAGATATCTCCAAAACTAAGCAAATCACACCAAAATGATCTGGATAGATAGATATTACTCAGAGTAAGGGAGGGAATATGTTTTTTTTAATTCTTTTATTTGGGTGAGCCCTTTAAGTATTTAGTTACTTTCCAACAAGAATTACATCAATTTCGTGCATGCTTAAATATCACCCCCACCCCCAAATGAACAGAGTACTCCTTTCAAAGTGGTCTTTGCAAATATTTTGATCAGTCAATATAAGTCCAAGGTTTGGGGATAGACCCGTTTCAATCACACCAACAAATCTACAGTGTAGTTATGTCCAGAATAAGTGTGTTTCACTGTAAATTCAAATCTCATTGTACTCAGTAATCTTATGATCAGAAATAAAACTTAAGTAAAAGTAAATGCTGAAAAATGTAAAAGTACAGGTTTTTGAAAATACTCAGTCATTTTATCTGAAAAAAAAAAAGAAATCTACTCAATTACAGTAACTAGAATAAAAGTAATTAGTTGCTTTCCACCTCTGGCACCTAAATATTAAAAACGCATCACCCTGAGTTTGTTGAAATGAGTCTGTCTTATCTCTGGACGCTGACATCTTTGACTTAAACTTTCAAATCGTTATTTTCACTCTAAATCGTATTCAATTCACAAACTGTTTCACCAACTACGGGGTGAATGTGTGACAAAGGAGAGGCCCAGATTTCATGTGTAAGTACTACAGAATGCATCTGAGTAAGACAAATGAAATGATATGATATAAAGTCACCCGGTGGGGCCCCAAGTTCATCTCGGTGAGCGTTAGCTATACCGGCTGTGATATGTACAGTATATATGTACAGTATAGTGTAGCTAGTGTTACATACACAGCCAGAGGTCAGCAAGGAGGTGAGATGCTTTTATTTATAAAAAAGAAAAAAAAGAAAAGTGACCTATATTTACTCAAACTCCTTTACAGCAATGCCCCACTTCACAGTTCCAACACATTCAAGTTGTTGCCCGGCACAATCGCAGTCTTCTCCTGTTGGCCACCGAGCAGCTGCGCTGGCACAGTTCGGGGGCCCAGTGCCTTGCTCAAGGGCACTTCGGCGGTAGCAGTTGAGGTAGAAGGGTTGAGCATTTAGTCAGTATTTGTGAACACGCACCACTCTCTCCTGAGGCTAGAAATCGGAGAGAGCCTTCCGATCTGTGACGTCACATGGATGTGAAATCTGGGGCTGCCCAATAGACAATGAATAGGGCTCTGACTTTATGAGGCAAACATAACATGTTTGTGGGAGCTTTTACACCCACATGAGGTTTATATTCTAGCATTGCTAGAATGTCTGAACCAGAGAGCCCCATTCACTGTCTGTGGAGCAGCCCCAGATTTTATATCCCAGTTTGGAGGGCTCAGAGAGGGTTTTCTCTCTCTCTCTCTCTCTCTTTCTCTCTCTCTGTGTGCACAATACTGACTCAACTGTCCTGGGGCACAAGAAGAACATAATGTGAATTCTTCAAATGGGTGGCATTCCCCATTAAGGATAATAATGAAACAAATAAAATGGACTTATACTGTAAGCAGTGTATGTGTTCATATATGTTCAACCTGGCTGCAGGTTTTCAGAGGCAGGTCAGAGGGAACGGAAGCGAGAGTTAGGGATTTAACTTGGGAGTTCTCAATGGGCCTGAAAATTAAAACCTGAACCCTGCCCAACCCGAGTGAGCTGAAGCCCGAGCCCAGCTCGCCTGAGATCATCACATACAATATCTTGATTGCTAATTGCTAATAGACAGTCAGTCAACTGTCGAGACTTTCTCCACTTACCCCCTTCAGCCGCCACAACGGTCTCTCCGACCGTCATGAAAAATGCATTGAAATCGATGATAATATAAATGGCAACAACTAATAATAAGCATATCTATGTGCTGCATATTGTATTTTCTTGAATAAAAAAAAAAAACGACTTAATTAAATCAATTTCAATGCTTTAATTAGTTGATTTCTGAGGATTTTCACGTGAAGAAATAAAAGATCCGATAATCTGCACACGCAGCAGTCACATAGATGAGAGTCGGGGCCCTTAGCCCGGCGAACGCATTGTTCTCGGAAGCCTTGGCACACGCACGTACACAGACAACCGACGTCGTGCTCTCACTTTTACTCAGCGTGGTTCCCCTTGTGTTCCAGAGGCACGCTAGCCCATACGATCTCTGCGAATCGTTCTTCTGCCGTTATGCTTTGCCTCGGCTTGTAACATGCGTCGGCATTCCTCACGTATCTACCCCTGTGACTCCATATTCACTTAAAAAAAAAAAAAAAGATTATTTGTCAGCTTGATGCTCTGTAAACGCTTGAGTGACATTCTCTGAAGCCGTGGTTCCTTTGAAAAAAAAACAAAAAAAACGCGCGCTTATACTTTTCTGACCACCAGCCGGCGTGGCCTAGAAGGTCGGTTCATCCACAGAAAAATCTTTTTTCATATCTAGGGATCATCATCATGAGCATATTCCCTGTTGTGTCAACAACATTTCCAAGTTGCATAAGAACGAGAAAACGATCCTGTCTGCGAGCGATATCTGTTTAGTTTTTTTACGAAATGAGTAGGGCCTGCTGTCTCTGTGAGGATATTACAGGCAGTCTAGCCGTTGGTTTGTGGGTCGTCGTTTTGGCTCAACATTATTTAGATTGGGCTTTGATTGAAATGATTATGAGGAGCGAGAAAGGGGGTAGACAAGTCTAAAGATGCGCAGAGAGAGAGAGAGAGAGGGGTGGGATGGTGGGAGAGAGTGGAGAGAGAGAGAAAAGGGAGGGAGGGAGAGAGCCCAAAGTGTTATAGAGAGAGACTCAGGGAGAGAGAGAGAGCGGTTGCATATGTTGGGCAGCAAAAACAAAACTGAAAACTGAAACTTACTTTATATTGAAAACTTCCGTATATATGTATGTATGTGGTCTGTGTGACTATGCTTGGCAGTTATACAGTAGGTATAAATGCTCAGAACTCTAATGTGGTTTGTTTTACATCTTTCATGGACTGGGAATATCAAAGCTTTTATTTATACGGAATTATATACATATATACATCCCTTGGACTGTTAATGTAGCTATTTATGCTCACATGTAAAAATGCAGATTAGCCGCATTTCTACATGTGAGCATAAATAACTACCTTTTAACAAGTAGAGAAAGTCTTGACAATTGATTGACTCTAAAATTAGCAATCACATTTTCTTTCTTTTTTTCTTTTTTTTATGCAGCCCGAGCCCTACCTTGACCAATTAGCATACTCTAATGTAACTACGATTCTATGATAGAACAATAACTTACATTCACCAAGTTTAAATTAATAATGCAGTGTTAGCATGGTATTTGTGTCCAGGCATATACTGGAGGGGCATATTTTGGAATTTAATATTTTTGTTTTTTCAAATGATATGAAAGACTCAGACTCAGAGCTTCAAAATGAGCTATAGCAAATATTTTGCCAGCTGTGGCTTATTAAACACTGGCATTCAGGGAAAGCTTAGTCTTAGTTCTGAGGCTTTAAAGTTCCTGGAACTGTTAAGAGAGATTAGCATACGAAACTACTGATCCCACAATGCAAAGTGGCCTTGGATGACCATTGATGAGTTCTGAAGGATTACCTGGGGGGGG
>OMKL01053186.1:0-10654 GCA_900302295.1 Parasudis fraserbrunneri | reverse complement strand
ATATTATAAAGCTGCTACTGTTGGCAGATATTTGCTATATGGCTGACAATGTGGTATATTTTCCCCCTGTAGAGTTTGATATTTATCTGTTCGTGGTATTCATTGCTGGAGTTTTGCTCTTCAGCTTTGCAGACTCACTGAGCAGGTAAGTTATTCCTATGTTCAGAAGTACCCAGTATTAAGCTATATTGGTGAAATGTTATTACTGTTTTATTACTGACTGTCTTATGTTTCCATGGTGAAAAGGAGTCAGCTATTCTACTACTCAGCTGGCATGAGCACAGGCATGATAGCCTCCCTCATCATTCTCATCTTCATCATGGCACGCCTTTTGCCGAAAGTAAGAGTTAACTATTTCTCATTTACTCAAACACACACACAGCAAATAGTTTCAAGTAGTATTCATTTATCCTTTTTATCATTGAAAATACCTTGACCTTGTGTTTAATACATTGTATTTATATATTTTTTGTGTGACTTCTTACCACAGAAAAGCCCTTTTTATGTGCTGATAGTTGGTGGCTGGTCCTTCTCTGTTTACGTCATCCAGCTTGTCTTCAAGAACCTGCAGATGATTCTAAAAGAACACTGGCACCTGGCTTTGGGTAAATACTCATTATAATAAAATAAATTAAGATAAAAAGTGTAAATGCTCACCACGCTACGGCGTACACCATGTAATGGCAACATCCTAGGTTCCTTTGTTGCATTTAGACCTTTGTTGCACGTCATCCCCCTTCTCTCTCCCCCTGATATTTTGTCACTCACTGTCCTATCTAATGAAGCACAAATTCCCTAAAATATATATATAAAAAAAAATAATAAAAAGGTGCAAACGAGTAAATGCTAGGTGCTGGGCAGGAAAAAAAAAACATGCGAAAATGGAGTCGGCACACTGGGCTATGCTCCCATTATGCGTTCAGTGGTTGGGTTACCACCACATGATGTTTTGAGCATGAATGCTCTTGAGACATTCATGAATGTCCAATGGAAAGTCATCTGCTCAAGCCCGCTGACCGACAAGGAAAATCTGAGAGGGGGGAAGTGAATAACCGTTACTCTCCCCTCCCACAACAACTACTTGAGGTACCCTTGAACAAGGCACTGAACCCCCAACGGTTCTAGTGGAGCTGTTTAGTGGTCAACAAGACTGGTTGTACTGGGCAGCACCCAGGCATGACGGGTGGGACCGTGCGAGCACATTGCTGTAAAAGAAAATGTGCTCAGTCAATCTTCCCTGGATAAAAAATTAAAATTGTGTATATATATATATATATATATATAATATGTATGTATATAAACTTGTTTTCTCATGTAAATTGGAGTTATACATGAAAGCATGTCTCAATCTCTTCGCAAAGATGAAATCTCATCCCAGGACACAACGTCCTTTTTTTCCCCTTCAATTTTGAATATCTGTACACGCCCTCCTGCATGTGTTTGAAGCTGCAGTGTGTATCTGTTACACCCTCTTAAGTCCCGAGCCAAGATTCCTGTTAAACCTGTATTTGTTACGGACTAAATTATCCTGGTTGAAAGAGGGAAGTTGAAAAAATTCATATGTTCGCTCACAAAATATGCTTTTAACAACAAGGCACCCTAGTTAATTTCTGCAAGTTTTCAGCTTATTCAATATTTGCTTGTTTTGTACAGATGCACTGATACTGGAATAGGATCGCCGATACCAAGGGTATCCATATGAGGGAAATTTGCCCCAGACTAAAATCCTATACCAAAAGCTACATGCAACATATCAGAAGGCAATCCTTGATTTTCTGCTTTTTTGCCACATAGATATTAAATCTCTTAATTGTGAATAATTTATTCTATCTCAATAATCTTTTATCCAATAACCCCAAACTAATGGTTTAAGTCTATACAATTCAGTAAAAGTAATCAGGTCGTTGCTCAATATCGGCCAATACTTAAAAGTTTGGAGCTCCGAATCCGTGTCGGCAGTGGAAAAAACGAAACATGACATGGGTGCATCCCTGTTCTGTGTTCCTCAGGTTACACAGGAGTGGTGGGATTCGTCAGCTTTGCTGTGTGCTACCGCCATGGGCCCCTTGTGGAGGAGAGAAGCATCAACATCCTCTCCTGGACGCTGCAGCTGTTTGGCCTGCTGCTGATTTACGCAGGGATCCAGATTCAGCAGGTGGCGTTTGCCATCATCCTTGCAGCCTTCTGTGCCAAGAACCTGGAGTACCCATTTTCCCTGGCGTACTCGGCATGGCGGTAGGTGTTCAGCCCCTGTATTAGGAGTGCAGCACTTTCTTCAAGTGAAATGCCACCCTTAAACAATTCACATAGTGTTATTGCTATGCCCCTGGACCGTGGTCTAATTCCATTCACATAAACGAGTACAGGTGTCTCCCAAAGCAAGGAATAAGTAGGCCAAGACTCTAGTGATGCATGTCTTCTGTGCACAGTGTATACAATATCTGCACACCTGCACTGTTATAGAAGTTGAAACGATTCACACTCATAAATATCTGTAGGTGCCTGTTTACTCCTGTATGTAAATAGGAATTTTGGTGTTTCTATCTAGTTTATCTTTATTTTATTATTTTGTTATTATTTTATTGCTTTTTGTATGTTCTATGTACCTTTTTATACAATCTCTTAACTATTGCTGGCCGTGCAGTGCTGTTGACAGTGCTTATGTAATCAAGCTACTCTCTGAAGCTGCTCCAAAGGGAGAAACACTTGATGGACGTTATGACAATATCCTGCAGGGTATTTCACATAGCAGGATCATGCAGTCAGTCATATAACCTTCCAAAAACATTGTTTTGTAACTTGTGATATTTCATTAATGATAAACAATTATCAATATATGTATGACTGAATCACATTCATAAACCTAATATTCAAGTTTAGTTTTACATATTCAAATCTAAAACATCCGAGATGTAATTAAATCTTTTTCAAAGTAATCTGGTTTAGTAATTCTGCTTTGTAAAACACTCTCCTGGGTTCCAGGTATATAGGGACATTTTCAGGTTCAGAACTGTTGGAGCCACTATGGAAAAAAATAAATAAAACACCACTACCTCATTTGGGTGTAAAAGCTAAAATAAATATAGTATGCGTCAACAAAGTGAGCCTCACATTCATTCTCAAAGGAGCAATACCCGAAAGCATGTTTTGATTACATCAGACTAAATGTGCACTCTGTAAGATTTTCATCTGTTTGGATTGAGTATCGCGTGGACTCAACCATATACATAATAGATCTGTCAATCTTCCTCTATAATCCCATTCGAATTTCATTCCTTATTCTTTTTAATATTCAATTTTTTAATGCTCAAATTTAGTCAAATTATTAATATTTACTATGTACCTATACACAGGCTTCTCTACATTGCCAATGTCACTGTCTGTAATACGTTCTGTCCACTAGAGGGCATCCCAACGTTACCAATAAACATTTATATCTTGCTAAGTAAATAATAATTAAGCTTAGGCACTTGGGGACCGATTCCGACTTGAGATATCCAAGTGCGCGCAGAGTGATACTATGGTAAATTGTGCTACTCCCCATGCAGACCTCTGACTTATCCTTGGATTTAAGTTTCTCAAGATAGTCATTTTGACTGCGCGATACAGACTACACTCCAAAGGTTATTTATGCAAGTCCTTATGGAATTTATTATATCGAAATGTAGGCCTATGATTAAGTATCAGTGGCCTTGGTCTATTTTGATATTTGTTCTTATAGTGTTTGCTTATTGTGTCCTCCATGATGCGGTTGATATGAAAGCACATGGCAATAACATTTTAAGTGTGTTTTTATGATGGATCTTCCCTTTGTTACATGCAGTGATATGTAGTTTCTACTATAGTCTCTGATTGAGCTATTTGTTGTGCAGGAAAGTCAAGCCATCTCTAGGCTTCAAGCCAGAGCCACGTCGACTCCTGACTGAAGAGGAGTATCAGAAACAGGGGGAGGAAGAGACTCGTCGAGCCCTGGAAGACCTTCGGAGGTACTGCGCCAGCCCAGAGTTCAGCCCCTGGAGGGCTGTGTCCAGGCTCCAGTCCCCTAAAAGGTTTGATTGAATTTGATAAATGTAATTATTCCTGAAGGAAAATTTTCCTTGCAGACAAAGTACATATATTATTAATAATAATAATAATAATTAAAAAAACAGGATTCACACAGGTGATGGCTACTTTGAAATGACTTGTGTACACCATGCATATTAACGGATGTAACCAAGCCGTGGTTGTATATCCTTAGACTGAGCAACTTTGCGTAGCTCATAAAACACAATTCGTATGATTCACAGGTTTGCAGATTTCGTAGAGGGCTCACCTCACCTGATGTCAAATGAGGTATCGGTCCATGCACAGGAGTATGGTTTCGGTGGGGCCTTTTTTGAGGATGAGCTGTTTTCCACAGATGAAGAGGACGAGGAGGAGGGAGATATTAAGCCTTTGTCATTCATTAAAGGAGATTGAGACATTCTAGGAGACTTTAGAAAATGGCAAGGCAGGCTGTTGCCCTGCCTGAAAGGTGGTTGGAAAATTACACTGACTGGCTTCTCAGCTGTCCTGTCAAACGTTCAGGCTGACATTGAGTGATTAGTGTGGAGGTTTGAAAACCTTTCATGGTCCTGTTGGATGATGTGATGCCACCCATCCAAGAACTACCATGTTTTGGCATTCCACTTGAAGACACTGTGTGACGAATGGTACCACAGAGTACAATCAGGTTTGTTTATATGCTCTGAAGATTGCGATAGCACGTAGTTTGAAAAATGTGCACAAAAACCAAACCTTCAAATCTGCCATAAGATACGTTTGGTGTTAAGTTGGCTTTTGGCAGAAGAGCCAATTAAAAGGTGAAAGTAAGTGGAACAATTACTGTAAGATGGTAGTTTGTGTTGCTTTCACAGGGAGAAACGTTACAGCGTTAAAGGTTTTAATTGATTATAGCCCAGTACAAATTGAAATTCAGTCCTTTTTTTTCTTGGAAACATACGGTTGGTACAAATGATCCACAGGTTGCCAATAAAGGTGAGAGAAAACCCATTTGTGGAGAGCTAAAAAAAAAAAAAGTTTGGTAATGAAAGACTGGTTTTCAATGATTGTAAGCACAAAGTGTCCAAACTTGAACGCCCCTGATGTACACATAATACATGTTTTGTTTGAGTTTGATTGGACCCATTTTGCTTTTTGTAATGTTTGCTGTGAGTGAATAAATATATTTTAAAAATGTACTCTGTTACTTTGTGGTAACATTGTGGTAATGCGTCATTAATATCGCAATCAATTGACAACTAGTGTTACGCAAGCGTAGCACTACACAAATGAGCAAGACTGTTTAATAAAGTGAGAATGCTGCACTTCCACTGTATAAACAGCAGAGGGCTGAGCAGTATTGCAGTCTAATACAGCAGTGGGGCAGAAGAATCTCAAGTCTTAATTACACGCCATTTCACCCTGGGGGCCTGGTTTTGCAGGATGTATTTATCACACAAAAAATGTCCATCTCTGGTAGACGTTAGGGTCAGGCGTGAGGTCTCCAGTAAGGTTAAGGTAAGGGCTAGGTTTATAAACTACCACCCCTGAGGCGAAATGGCATGAAAATAGGGAGTCCCTGAAGAATATATTGTTTTTATTGATATTGCAATGTAAATTAATGCAATATCCATATGGGGATTGCATTTTTATTTTTTTTATTTTTCTAAATACAGTGTATAAGATGAAGAGTCTGCCAGATGTGCTTCACTCACCTCGAAATACTATGTCTAGATTGGCCACTACTGGGAAATGCAATAGGAGATGGGATGTAATGGAGGGTAAACCCACCTAGACTCAGCTTACCTACCTTTTTATTTGTGAAATAGAGTTTATCCATCTTTTTAAGCTGATATACTGTACATCTTTATGATTTATGGTTGAAATTCATGGTGTAGAAATGTAGTCTAGTATCAGATTGATGCAGGTTGCATGAAAATAGGATTTTGACTAAATAAAACTTTATTTTTTTTTTACAAAATTACAAAAATTAGACAAAAAATAGACTGGAGTTCAGTTTATCAACCTTTTATTTTACCACTGTATCACTGGCGATGCCAATGTGTCATAGCAGATATATGTATTACAATATCCTACTGAAAGATTTTCAACTTAGACTCTGGAAATGATATTGCAAGTTACATTGCAATTGCAATATCTGCTAAAATATATATATAAATATAAATATATATATAAATATCTGCAATATTCGGTCCATATAATTCAACCTATCCAGGAGATACTCTTCTACCTACAAAGGTCTTCATACTTATGAATGTGGTATTGTGTTTGTACCATTGAGAAAAATTTACCCTAGAATCCTAAGTGAAAGTACATTTTGAAAAGTCCTGGTCCAATAAAAGTGTTCTCGCTTTTCCTCTTTTGGTCCAGACATATAAATCTTTGGGTTCGTTTCTATGAAATCTCAGGGAAAACTGTGAAAAACAAGAATTTTTCTGACCTTTGAGGTCTTTCAAATCTGCAATTTCCACTCATTCGCTGGGACATATATATGAAGTGAAGATTTTAGTAGACATGACTACCTGACTTTTAAAAGACATGATACATGGGATTATCACCATGCGTCAACCTAAAAAGCAACTTTATCATATGGCAGACCTCTTGACTTTTAGTATCCTAAGCACTGAAGCTTGTTCTAAAAAATGCCTTTTGTTCTTAACCCCCCTGAACTGCTTATACTGTACAGTGTATTAATATGGGTAGCAGTGACATCATTTCCCTAAGTATTGTCTGCTGAACTCATATTCAGTGTTGTTCGAAAGTGGAAGCAGAACTAGGGAAAACTAGCGGATGACCTCATTTCCCACTCAGGTTATGTATCATGAGATATTAAACAGGTAGCTTACACTGCGGGTTTTGAAAATGTATTTACTTGTATTCACCAGGTTTTCAGTGATATCTAGTTTCGGTAGGTCCTATCTGATAGCTTGGGGACATTCAGATTCTTCCCCAGCCTGTCCTCCTTATGCCCCCTTTCGCTTCTCTGTATTCGTTGCATTGTTTAGTCTGGAGAGTATTTGACGGCTATAAAAAAAAGAAAAAAAGCGGTAGGTTTTCTTCCTTCTAGCTTTGAAATAGTGATGCATGCACAGTGGAGGTGATTCCATACTACATGTTGTCAAACAGCTGACTAAGCTATGTGGTTATTTGCATGTGCTTCCCAGGATTGGCATGTTGACAGCATAGTCAAATTGACGTTTTGTTGCATTTCCTACGTGCCACTTCCCCCAAACACACACCTCACTGATGGAATGCAATGCAAAGATGGCCAAAACACATGCGGGAGGGGGGAATCCCTCGGATAAATGAGCGTGTCACAAACATTGGGATAGCCCCTCACAGAGGCCTCATGTAAAGTGGCTGGAGTTCCCCAGAGCTCAGTCTGACCCACACTGTCGATCAGAATCTTTTCATGGTCTCTTGCAAAGCTCCACTGAGAAAAAAGATTGTTGTGTTTTCTCACACCAAGTGCTGACCATCTCACTAACACTAGGTTCCTTGTGTGTAAACCAAGACAAATATTCCAAGATGTGTGCCTCAATTCTTACAAATGTTACATGGAATGGCCCACCAAGTTCATACACCGACCTTCCCTGTAATTTGTGGGTCATATGCCTCTTAAGTAGACTACAATCTATGTATTGATGGCTAGATGTGCATGCATGTATTATGTATTTAATGCATTCTTCTAACCATCAAGATGAAGACCAAGTTGAAATTGTCTCCTTGTAAAATAACCCGGTCTAATAAACAATGAATACTGATACGTGTTTGCACCCCACACTTTCCTACATTACTGGTTATACATGTCTGTGTTTCTCTGTGTATTATTGCCAATCATCAGTTGCCCACTTCAGTACCTATTGCACACCCAACCCTTCTGGTTGGGGGGGGGGGTCCGTCTTTGAAACTGAGGTTTCTTCCTTTAGTTATTTCTCCTATTCAGGTTTTTTTGTGGGTGTTTTTCCTTATCTTCACTAAGAGTTAAGGTCAAGGGGTGCTGTTCCATTGTGGCCTGTGAGGCCAGTTGAGACATGGAGTTGTGTTATTGGGTTATACAAATAAACTCGATTTGACATAATTTACCTAGAAAAATCAGGTACAAACTTTGGATAGATGGATACAGTATTATTTTGTAAGTAATGGCAACAGACATGAGGGAGATGGCAATATTTATTGTAAGCACACATATACATCATAATGAAAATGATCAAATATCAGATGCCAAACGTGAGAAAGTGTGGAAGAGATGAAAACTTGAAAATATCGGGGGGGAAATTACAATGTTTTATCTACCGAGCAGTCAATACATTGTGCTCTAATGGATGTTATCTCATACAGTCTTATGTAAAAAGCACAAACCAGTAACAGACTTACAGCCAGTTCAGATCAGGAAGACAATGTTGTTGTTTTTTTATCAAATTAAGTTTTGTTGATCTTAAAAAAGGCAAAGAAATAACTCGTAAATGCAGTTCACTCTGCTCTTTTCAGAGAACAACTGCAATATCACCAGACAAAGGGCTAGTAAATGAGTCTGACCCCTTGCAGACATACACCAGGAATGTCAATAAAGAAAAATACAGTGAAATAATTAACTCAGTAACCTAAATAATCATCAACAGTGCAGCAGTGCATTTTGGTTCATACGTTTCAGGCCACAGGACGGTAGCATGAACTGTGTAATCCTCATATGCTCTTCCCCCATACAGTCCATACAGTTAAGACACATCAATTCGGTTTGCGCCTCCTCAGACCTGAGATGCGTAGTCCACCGAAACTGAACGCTAAAATCCAGTGTCTTTCAGTGACGTCAGTATTTGTTGATCCCAAATATCCGTACTCCATGGAACTGAGGCAACTTTGGGAGGAGGACGCTGAGCAGCGAGCTGGTGTTGATTAGGAAGTGAGTGGGGTCATATTTCGTGTAGAAACTGGCAAGAATATACCTTGAGAATGAAAGGTAAATAATACAGATTTAGCAACCATGCGTTCAAGGATTTGACATTCATCATTTATCTTCAAAACCCAAAATATGTATGATAAATACTTTGTCTCAGAAATAATGTCTCAGAAAGGAGTGAGATAGTCTTTTTTCTGATAGACTTATGAAATTTGTACCTCACATCTAACAATACATATAAAGCAAAAGTAAGTTTTTGTTTGGTGGCTTTGCAACTTTTAAGTGTCTACACACATTCACAAGGTATAAAAACCACAGAATACTAGAATAAACCACAGCATGAAAAAGTTAACAATGTTGCCATTGAGAATGCAGCTATAGCAACACTGTCAACGAGGTCGGCGTGAACTGACAATAATACTGATATGAATCTTTACTCACTGTTAACCAAGATGAAAACTTAATACAAATTTCATACACATTTCCTAAAATGTCCTGGAGTAATTTGATAGGATAGGTAAATACATTAAACCTAGTGGGTTAATTTATTCTCAGAAACAAATGTAGTTTTTTTTAAGGCGAGGCGCCAAAGGGGCCGAGCCGTCTACACCAGGGTCTGTCTGTATGTCCGTCTGTCCCCACAAAAGTAGACCAATCATGCTGCTACGCAACATCAATCACACTTCCACACAGCATCAACAGAGAGCTTTCGCTAGCCATCTCAGGACCCCACATTAGCAACGTATGTTAGTAACGTTAGCAACATACGTTAGCCAAGCTAACGTTATCAACGTTAGTAACAGGCTGCAGTTCACTTTATGCGAGAATGCTTCACATCTATGACACTGTGTCCTAGCTAAAGATTGCACAGGGAGGCCACGCTGTTATTAGACTATGTGTCTATATTGATTGGCTGGAAAGAGGTAAAAAAAAAAAAAAGAAACGGCATCTGTGGAAACTGTGTAAACGATTAATATAGACCCGTTTTCTATTAGAGACCGGCCTTTATTTGTCAAAACATGTAGCCATACCTGGCCTCTATACAAGCTGGGCAGGGGAAATTCTACAAATGTGTTGAAAACGAGGGGCCAGGAATGTCTACCTGGACTACGGAATGAGAAAAGGCGAGATGAGAGAGTTGCCCAACAACGTTGTCAGCTATTGAATGTACCCTGAGTCACATCCAGGTCATGTTAGGTTGGTGAAGCTCATGCAGCAGCAGTCAGATTAAAATAATATAAACATTGGATGACATTACAACTGAAATGTAGCCAAACCTCCAAGAGCTGTGTGTGTGTATCTGTGTGTTTACTGTGTCAGTTTGAGTATTTTTTTCCCCCACTTGAAGTAGTCTTTATTTTGAATTTACTTCGTTACATAGAGCTGGGGACCAACAAAGCCTATACAGCACAACACCAATTAGCCTACTGGTAATCTGCATCAAGATGGCATTTTTCTTCTATTGTGTGGTCAGCTTTTCTTTTCTTTTTCTAAATAAATTGTTTTCCGTATAATTAGGTATTCAATTGAGTGCAGATTACAGTTGTAGCCAAACCAAAGAAAAAATAAAAGTTGCAATGGCCACTGGCATGAAGTAGGCATTCTGTATCAACTTTAGAACTCTGTGATTAGGAATAATTGTACAGACATGCCTGGACTAGCAGTATTGTGTTATGTATTAAAGGGAAATTCCACCATGGGCTTTCATGC
>OMKL01053159.1:0-10253 GCA_900302295.1 Parasudis fraserbrunneri | reverse complement strand
AATGCAGCCCAGATTCAGAACAATTTTGTGTTTGGTTCCACAGTTAGTGTGCGTGTGTGTGTGTGTGTGTGTGTGTGTGTGTGTGTGTGTGTGTGTGTGTGTGTCTGTGTGTGTGTGAGTGTGGACTCAATTCATCACATACAAGCAGATGACTGGCTATAAAGGCTAAGTAAAAGTCAGTTCCCCAGAAACCATATCAAAGCATGCACATGCGAGCAAGAGAGAGAACAGTGAATTAAAGTCACAGTGGGCCGCACAGGGACAATTACAGAGTTCTGTCCATTACTTTAGTCTGAATGCAGAGATAATAATGGCCCAGAATGAGGTAGTCACTGAAAGGTGAAGATACTGGACAATGTCCTTACTTAATATATATGTCTATCAGAGAGCAATGTCATCTCTCATCCATCACCTAGCTCATCATGTATTACTAAACACAGGAAAGAAAGTCACAGCATTCAGCAGAGCATTTATGTGATTAGAGTAGGAAGAGTAGGAAGGTTTTTCTGAGAGGGGATAGAAAATTATGAATAAAATAAAGGAGAGTGTAATGTTAACTGTAAGACTCCTTTTTCAAATAGAGAGAGTGGGAAGTTTACCTTCCTTAAAGGTATCCAATGGGGTTTTTGACCACTGGTTGATGAAATTGGTGCTATAGCGTACAGTAGGAGAAAAGGGGTCCCCAAAAATTGTGTATGACGTGTTTTTTCAGCACTAGCACAGGGATGATGTAGAAAACAAAAACAGTGCACTAGAGGCATGTCAATTATGCTTCAAATTAATTGGTGTATACGATCTTCCTCAAAATCTAACAAGCCAACTGCCTCTCAATCAAAGGAGGTCAGACTCATTACAACTTCGCCAAAACCGTAAGTGAAACTTAACATGAATGCGAAAATGGACTTTGCAATGGTTATATTGTATAAGGTAGAAAATATATTCAGCTTGTAGACTATAGAACAGCAAAAATCTGTCTATTTGGGTGGAGATGTGGAGATGTGAGTCCAAATCCAAATTTTTTGTTTGTTTATTTTGGCTACATCTATTACTGATAAGCAATCACTGCTGTTGCATTTTTGCATTCTATTGATTGTTTTCATCTTGAAAATGTATTCTAACTACTGTTAGTCATCTATTCATTCCAAACAAACTGCTATTGCTGCTGGTGATATAAAACACATCACTTCCGATGTGCTGGACTATGTTCCCGGGAATGTCCTACCAGACACCAGTGTTTAGAGCAGCTGAGAAGAGCAAATGTAAAAGCGTTCATGAACTTGGTACAGGTAGAAGCACTGTTGTGTTATATCAGTTGGCAAAATAGACATTTATTTATATGAAAATGTTTGAGATTATTACTTTAAGCACCCAACTCCATAGATTGTATAGAATACAGAGAATATCATGAATCAAGGGAAGAGAATGATGCAAAACACAGACATGTATACTTAAGTGTTTTTAAAAAAGTTTATCCGCACAAGAAGCAGTGCAACAGATTTTTATTCATTTCAAGACTATTACAATTTACATTGTGTTACTCTCTTACTAATAACAAAATATAATTCAAATAAACGCATCTCTCTACAAACAATTAGGGCCGGGAAGAAATATCATAAAAAAAAAAAAAAAATCTAATAAATTCTTAAAATCTCAAGATCGATATTTTAATCTATGTCTTTTTTCAGTGGATGTGTGAAGATTTTCGCTGAATTTCTACTGAAATACTACAGAAACTCAGTTCATCTTTTGACAACAATGGCAGGTGCTGGCTCCCTGAAACCAGCACCATCAAGCTTAATTTAATTGATATTGAATTTAAATTAATCGAATCGGGACCTTGTGAATCAAAATCCAATTGATAATCAGTGCAGATGATTGACCATGTCATTAAACCTTGTGTAACCGCATCAAGTGATACAGCAAACTGCCCAATAAAATAAGGTTGGATACACAATTGAGGAAAGGTCAAAATGTATTCCTTAACCCCCCCATCAGGCTACTCAGTAGGGCACTTACTGACATCATAATCACCTGGATTAAGACGTCCAAGCACTCTATCAAACCCCATGTCGGTTAGCTTGACAGGCAATTACAGCCAGTGGGCTCCCCCACCAAACACAGCTGGGACAAGGTCATCGTCTCTCCTCCTGCGGCAGCCAAAGGAAATGTGAATTTGGTGTAGTAGGCGAGTTATCTCCTGAGCAACAGATGTGTTCAGGCTGTGATTGACAGTGTCATGTCCTTGGGTCGTGATGGATCACCATGTCAAATTGTTGCGGTTGGTTATCAGGACAACTATTCTTGTGATTGGCTGAAAATGACCTCCAAGTTGAGGGGCACAAAGGTCATTATTGGCTGCTGATGGCCTGGTGATGTCAAGGGTGTGGCAGGATGGGGGATGGGTAATAATTAGGGTAATTTTCCCTGTACTTTGACACTAATGGATTACTCTATCATAGTGGGTTGGGTTACAAGGTGATAGTCTCATGTTTGGTTGATAATGACCTCTAAAGTTTGTAAAGTCCAGGGACAGCAAGTGGGAGAAAGATGGCAATAATTCTAAGAGTCCAAGAATCACTCTGCATACTTTGAAAACTGCTCCATGTGAGCAATGGTGGCCCCAGAGTAAAGTTAAGTTAAGTTAAGTTAAGTTAAGTTAAGTTAAGTTAAGTTAGGTTAGGTTAGGTTAGGTTATCCTTTATTAATCCCCTTGGGGAAATTCATCCTAACTATTTAGGAGCAGTGGGCAGCCACACAGGGCAGTGCCTGGGGACAGTTGTAATGCCAGTACCTTAGTCAATGGCAATGACAGGAGTATATACCCAGCATACATGTCTTTATTATGGTGTGGGGGAAACCGGAGACCCACGCAAACACAGGGAGAACATGCAAATTCCACACAGAAAGGCCCCCTGCTGGGGTGAGAGGGGGAGTTTGCAATTTTGGACCCTAGAAAAAAACAGTTTGACCAGAGAAAATGACAAGATACTCTATTTGGTCTTAAGACCAACAGATTTGATTAGTTGTCTTCCATGGGCTCTAGCGGGCTCTTTTCTGAATGTAATTTGAAACTAGAGATCTTCAGGAATCTGTAGATACCAGCCATGTCATGCTACCTCACCTGGTTGTTGTAAATATTGCTCCAAATTTAAGCAAAATTTTGACGGGAGGAAAATGGACATTGACTGGTCCCTTGACTTCTCACCTCAAGATATCTGAATGAAAATGGGCTCAATGGAACCACATAAGTCTCACTGTTACAGCCATGCCCAATTTATGCTAGTCCCATGCAGTGTGGATAAACACCATGCGGTTTTTTCCATGCAGATGTTATTTTTGCCTCTTTTAACTATATATTTGCCTATTTCTGCATGCTGTGGTCCCTAAACTGTCTTTGAATTGCATGCATTGGATATGACTGTAAAGCTGGGGCTCTTGTGGAAAAACTACAGTGTCCAAGTGTGTCCTGTGCTCTGATGGTTCTGTGTCAGAGTGGGGTCTGTTACCCAGATTATATTCTCCTGGTTGTCTAATGGTGACATATAATGATCGCAATGTCCTTTTGAAAAGCTGACCCATGCTGTGATCTCATTTGGGATCTTGTTAGAAGGCTCATAAAAAATGAGAGCATGTCTCTTTAATGTCTTTCACTGGGGCAGCCAAAAGCATATTTATTAGCAAATGCAGATTAAAAAGATGTGCTAATGCCAATGGCTTGTTTAAATGATGTGCAATATAGAAGATGGCTGCCCTTATGCAATGAGACCTCATTCAGGTCTCATTGCCATTATGTTTAAAGCCTCCAAGCTAGAATTACTTGTGAAGGACACTGTGACCACACAGACCTGAGGGAAAGTAGGAGAGTGCAAATAATTGACATCAATAATATCATCTTGCAGTATGTGCCTAACAACCAGAGATATGCTGATTTGCTTAAACTGCAAATGCAAGGGAGTCAGAAAGAGGAGGAAGTAAGGGGAATACAGGATAAAAAAGACAGGAAGATGTGAAGGAAACAAAGGATGGCAAAGACAAAAGAGGATAACAGAAACATGGAGGGAGAAAATAGAAATTCATGAGGAAAATGAGGATCAGAGAAGGGAAAATAGAGGGAGAGATGAAGAGAAGCACAAACAAGAAAAGGAGGGGAAAGCCATGTAGCAGCTGATCTCCCCTCAGTACATTCACTATTGAGCCCCACCATTGTCTGTGTGCTCATTCTAATCAGCCTGTCACTGATCACAGATTACATGGGAATTAACATCAAAGTTCCCACAGGCCCCACACTGTCACAGGAGCTAGTCTATTGTTTACACTGGGTATTGACAAGCTCTGACTGCTCAATACCAGAATAGCTCTGCTGTCAGGGGAGAACCTCATACCATCAAAATGTCCACTTTTCACAAGTTAAAAGTGCAGCCTTATTTTCACATTGACATGCATTTTTTAAACTATGCACAGGATTTTTAATGGGTTTCCTTGGTGTCATGAAATCTACTCAGTAGAAAGGAGCATGTCACTTGTCAATTAAAGGACCAGTGTGTATTATTTAGGGGGATCTATTGGCAGAAATGGAATATAATATTCACAATTATGTTTTCATTAGTGTATAATCACCTGAAACTAAGGATAGTTGTGCTTTCATTAGCTTAGAATGAGTCCTTCATATCTACATAGGAGCGGGTCCTTTCCACGAAGCGCACCATTTTGTTAGTAGCTGAGCAACTAGAAATGACAACGTTAGGAAACCAATGGTCAAAACAACAGACAGAAAACACTATTGGAATCATATACTCATGATAACATGACTCAATGCCGTAGTATTCCAACGAGAATGAGAGCAGTCGGTTGCCATCTGCAACCTCACCACTAGATGCCGCTAAAGAATACACACTGGTCCTTTTAAAGCTGTAATAACTGTTTTCTGACAGTATTTTTCGCATTTTCAAAACCTCTTATGACCACCCACCATCAGAAGGTCTCATTGAGTCATGGTGTCCTGCTCAAATAACCCGCACTACCAGCAGCTAGGCTGTTGTTATTCCTTCATTACTGTTCTTTGTTGACAAAACCCGACACGCGATTTAGCTCTGCCTATTTTATAAACCTATGCATTTAAAAAGTTGTTTTTTAAGCAACAACAAGATTGTGCCGGTAAGGCATTTTTATGTTGATACGTGAAGAGGCTTTAATTCTGGGAAGATAGGGTTTGCTTATAGTGGTGACTCGTAGTCCCCTAGTGGTCAGAAAATTGTTATTGCCGCTTTAATTGGATTCGAAAACATTGCTCATGTGAAATTTAAAAATGGACTTATATGGTTCCTCGTCTAAAGGATTCAAGTAATAGATAGAATTAATTATGACACTGATCCTCTCCTTCCCCCTTCCATGCATTCTCTCTCTCTCTTTCTCTCTCTCTCTCTCTGTCCAGGGCAAAGAGTTTGAGACTCGTCTGAAAGAGAAGAAGCCAGGGGATCTATCTGACGAGCTGCGTATCGCTCTGGGCATGCCCGTCGGACCTGTAAGTCACCTCCACACTATTACCCTTCTCCTCATGAAGACAAACCCCTCTTCTCTCTCTCTCTCTCTCACTCACTCACTCACTCACTCACTCACTCACTCACTCAACCCCACCCAGCCCCACCACCATTCTATCTCATTTCACCCTTTGCTGAGTCATGAGGTACATAACTCTTGTTTTTCACCTACAGAACTCCCACAAGGTGCCTCCTCCTTGGCTGATCGCCATGCAGCGCTACGGCCCGCCTCCCTCCTACCCCAACCTCAAGATCCCTGGCCTCAACTCTCCCATCCCGGAGGTAAGGCACGCACGCCAATGAGCCGCCGTTTGTAGAGATAGTTTAGCTAGTAGGGAGCTGCTGGTGCGGGGAGACGGATACCGGGAGAATTATCCCAACATTAAAATCAAAGGAAGATGTAAGATCTCTCTAATGGAGAAACAAAAAAAGCATTATATCTCAATCATTTTTGTCCAATGACCCCAAACTAATGGTCTATACCTATACCTAAGTCAAACGAATGGATCAGATTGGTACTCTGTAGCGGCCCCTATTTTATTATAGCTTAGGACTTGTATTGGCAGTGAAGACGTGGTACCTTTGTATCCCTAGTTTAAACCGACGCCAGATGACCTGATCTTTCCTGAGAATGTTATTATGTGGGATTTAAATGAATCATGATGTAGGGACTATATTTAGCTCTAACCTTCAATACCTCCTCCGTTCTCCTCTCTCTCCCTCGTGTTGTCTGTGTTTCCATCCTCTCTCTGCCGATCAGAGCTGTTCGTTTGGCTACCATGCCGGAGGGTGGGGGAAGCCCCCAGTGGACGAGATGGGCAAGCCGCTGTACGGAGACGTGTTCGGGACCAACGCTGGAGACTTCCAGGTCAGTACGGTTGACGGATTGATTGAATTTCTTTGTACCTGTGACCAGCAGCGAGGAGAGGTCATATGTCACCAGTCCGTCCCTCCAAATCACTTGTTCGCCACGACATGGTACACGATAGAGACACATTTGCCACACTGATAGATATTGGTTTGTTAATGCATCATAACAAATTACACCATAATATGTATAAATAATATATACAGACACCTTATTTTTGGAAATAAGATGAGAACCTTATTGTCCCCACAGGCAAATTATTTAAATTGAGTACATTCAATGTAATACACACACACACACACAAGTTACCCTTTATCACTGCTGATCAACAATTCTGCCCTCCGCCCACACACACACACACACACACACACACACAGCCCTCAGATGTAATCAGGAGAATCCATCACCATTACCATAAGGTGAATGCTATCTCTATGTCCAAGCATGTGTGTGTTCATGTGTTCAGGCCAAGGCGGAGGAAGAGGAGGTGGACCACACGCCCTGGGGGGAACTGGAGCCGTCAGACGAGGAGTCATCAGAGGAGGAGGAGGAGGAGGAGAGCGACGAGGAGAAACCGGACGAAACCGGATTCTTCACACCGGCAGACAGGTACATTGAAACACACATATCGTTGTGACACTTAAATGTCACGTCACGATATCCTTCTTATTTTTTACCATATTTGGCCTTTCCAGTACAAAAGTGACTTTGTTCTCTTTGTTTTTTTCCCCTAAAATGTTTTATGCTGCAGCTTGCATTCAAAATGGCCCTTTCTCATTCAGTTTCCATTGCAAATTCTTTATAGTGCTACAGTTTGAAAGTTTGGTTAAAAAAATATATATATAAAAAAAAATGTTTATGACTGTATTGTAAAAATGTGTCTATTCATACTGATGATATAGCCTACCTCAGAGCCATACGTTGAGGGGATATAGTTTTAGTATGAAACGGCCCCCAACTTGTAACTCTAGCAGTGTGTGTTTTGTTTTCGTCAGTGAGCTGCACAGGTAAATTCAATATTGGGTCTCACTTAAATGGTGTTAAAAATGCGCAGACACTCTTTTTGACACTGGCTTCACTAAACGGTTATTATCATAATTTACCATAAAATTCCACAATCAGTTGCCTTCCAATCTTGTAAAATGAGGTACCGAGTCTAATTAGCATTTAGAATGGAAAGGTTGGCTCTGTTGATGAGTTTGGTGTTTGCCAATTTAACTGGTGTTTTTGTGTTTGTGTGTGTCTTGTGTTTGTATGGATTTGTCCTTCTGTGTCTCCGTGTTTGTATTTGTCTGTGTTTCTTCAATGTCTTGTGTTTGTCTTTCTGTGTCTTCATCTGTACGTGCATGTGTGTCTCTGTCTTCTGTCTGCGTTATATATCTCCACACATGATTTTTATTGCGTTTTTGTGTCCACGCGTGTGTCTTGTCTTTGTCTGTGTCCGTGTCCGTGTGTGTGTGTGTGTGTGTGTGTGTTCCAGTGGTCTGATCACCCCTGGTGGGTTTTCGTCGGTGCCCGCCGGCATGGAGACTCCAGAGCTGATTGAGCTGAGAAAGAAGAAGATTGAGGAAGCCATGGACGGGTGAGTGTATACTGATGGTAAGGGGGGGGGATTAGTAAAGGAAAATATCATTCCATTATATTGTATTATACTATAGTGTGTGTGTGTATGTGTATACATATACATATATATATATATATATATATAACAACAATTATACAGTCTTTGTTTATCAGGATAATTGTGAAATAAATCTTGCTCCAGCACGGAGTTGTTTCAGTACCTGTGGCCTTTACAAAATACTAAGCAGTTATTTTAAGTGTTAAACAATAGGCGTATGTGATGTTTCGTTTGACCACTTTGTGTGTGTAGGAACGAAACGCCCCAGCTATACACTGTGCTGCCAGAGAGGAGGACTGGCTCCGTAGGAGCAACCATGATGGCTTCTACGCACATATACGACATGTCAGGGGTAAGACCAGCAGCGGTGTGTGTGTGGGTGCGGGTGCGTGTGGGTGCATGCGTATACATGCATTTTAGTAAGTAAGTGCACAGTACATTTTCATCACATTCTCGTGTGCATGTGTGAAATGCATGCTCTGATGCGGTTAGGACAAGTAAACATTCCAGTCATAGCAGGGCTAATATGTGGGGGCATGCACGTACCGGGCTGGTGCACGGGGCAAATGCAGGTCACATACACACCTACACAGTCACACACTTGGAGATAGACTCATTCCCGGAAGCACAGTTGCATAATGTTTTATACACATGCGCTGTTGCTCACTCACTTAGACATTCATGATAAATAATTGAATTGAATTGAATATATCTGTGATATATAAAAAAACCAACAAAAAAAAACCACACATTACGGGTAAATTTTAACACGACCTTCCTTCTTTTCCGTTCCCTCCAGGCGGGCCGTAAGGCGGGCGGAGGGCAGGAGTCCCAGGGCGTGGAGGTGGCCCTGGCGCCTGAGGAGCTGGAGCTGGACCCCATGGCCATGACGCAGAAGTACGAGGAGCATGTGCGGGAGCAGCAGGCCCAGGTGGAGAAGGAGGACTTCAGCGACATGGTGGCGGAGCACGCCGCCAAGCAGAAGGTAAACGTAGCACCGGGACCAGGGCTGTCCTCCACCAAAGTCAGCATCAGTAGTCGTGGGACTTTGTCGACTCATCGATTAGACAAATCAGTAAAATTGTGTTTCCCACAGAGGGACCTCTTTAAAATCTAGGGCTTATCAGAGATGCTCATTATTTTTCAGGTAACCTCAGAAACGGGGCCTTTAAGCAGGCCCGCAAATACGAAAAAATATAGTGACAGGAAGCTCCTTGAAGATTAGATTAGATTAGCTGTAGATTGTTCTTATTCTGTCAGGAAATGACTCAGCCTGGTTTAAAAAACAAACAAAAAACCATAAAGAACATCTAATTGACCAACAAGGTCTTGGTTGACTTCAGACCAAACAGACCGATTACGCGCCTAGCTGACTGAGAAGGGGCAGTGGTGTGTTTGTGAGTATGGTGGATAGTCCCGTTGATGTTCATTATATTGTACTGGAGGTTTATGGAAAGTGTGATGCAGTATCAAACTGAAACTGCAATTTTCAATTGACATTCTCAAATATTTAAGAAATATTTTTAAAGATCTGACTTCATATTTGCTTTTCAACATCGATTTAGACAACAAAAGTATGTATCATGATATTAGAAAATCGATCTACGATAACACGGATAGATGATAAATATTGGTATATTGCCCAACCCAATATTTGTTATACAGGTTTAGTTTTGGGGGTTTTTCTAAAACGATACTGGGCAGTCCAGTTGGTTTCTAGTTTATCAACCCTCTTCAATCAGGAGGTTTGATCTCGTATCACTGATTAGGTTCCATGAAAGACACTGGAATCCAGATATTGCGCTAATCAATTGAGGCACATTGATGTTATTGTGTGATATCCCAGGAAATTGAGGCGATGCTGGAAACAAATTAGTTAGATGTGGCTTTTCAGTGGCTTCAGTATCTCATTTATTATTTGAAAGGAAAAACTGATCTTATGATAGCGATAAGCTTATTGCATAACATGCCTTAACCATATTCTGTACTAGACACTGGTTTGGTCTTTTTTGCATTTATATACTTACATTCATCATGTTCAGTGTTTGTGAAAGGCTTTTTTTCTTTCTTTCTTTTTTTAAACCGAGCACCATTTTAGAACTTTCCTGCACTGAAAATGTCTTGTACTGTTATTTTTTACATAACAAGACAGCCAGCTGTAGCAGCAGGCAGTTGATTGGTTTCTGTTTTTAATCTGTAAGAATTTGTATGTTGATTAGACACTTCC